>ML119720.1:0-218286 GCA_003788565.2 Ascobolus immersus RN42 | reverse complement strand
CCTCGGATCCAACGCCAAGACCACGTCCGAGTGGGAACGGCGAACGTTACTTTCAACACTTCCCCTCGTTCCCGTTTCTCACCGTGACCGTGATTGAGACCATGAAAATTCAGACTTAGGAAAAACTGAGCATAAGGAAACCTAGACATTTGTCTACCCGTTACAACTGCGGGGAAAAACCCAGTGGGAAAAAGTGCCCGCAGTAAGGAAATCCACCTCTAAGGGAATTCTCCGCCGTGCCGTGACTCGGATGAGGTAAAAGAGATATAAAGAGAAAAATATGACGTAGGGGCTTCCGACAGCTCGAGCTTGACTTGGGGAAAGGAAAAAGATAGGAAAAACATCGCCCGACCCAACAAACCCAAAAGCATTTCGACGTTACAGACTTCCCCTGTGAGTAACAAGAGAGCCTTCCTTATTTCTTCACTAATCCTGGCAGCCAGAAGCGCCTCAGTCTATAAAGAGAAAGAACAAACATCGCAATGGCAAACACAAACGCAAGCAACTTTGCCGCCGCCAGGCCTGGAGGACTCAAAGACGACTGCGACCTTGAACATGATGAGGACTATGCGGCCGAGGTGGCAGCTGTGAAAGCTCGCCACCTTGAGAAAAAGAGAAAGAGAGAAGAGGAAGAGAGAAGAAGGATTGAGGCTGAGCTGCGCATGAGACAGCCTGAGCGTGCAGCCCCACAGGCCTGTGGTGAGCTTGTCACCAAGGTGATTGAGGCCGAGGCTACGGTACCCGAGAAGGATAGGGAGATATACCAGTTAATAGTCCAGACTATTGCCAGGCTCGAGGCTCTGCTTGGGAAGCCGAAGGGAAAAGGAGACGAGATTGAGGTTGGGGAGTCCAGCGTGAGTGAGTGTCAATGCTCTCTGAAGATGTGTGCTAACCTGTGAGGAATAACAGCGAAAAAGACCGCGACAGGAAATCGAGATTGTGGACTGCGAGGCAGACAACCCAGTCGCTCTCGCCGTGGATCCAGTGTATCCACTAGCTCCTGCACTAGCTCCCGTGGCGGAGGAAAGGGAGAGCGATATACCATGACCCGGGCTCAATTGGACAGCATGCCCTTTAAGGAAACGTTTAGGAAGGAGACTGTGCAGCTTGACAATATAACAGCTCCTAAGTGGAAAGCGTATTTGATCTGGCGAGGGGAAAAGAATAAAAATTTGGAGACATGTGAGGACTGCAAGAAGGGAAAAGGGCCGTTTAGAGAGTGTGTTTATGGGATTAGGAGGGGTAATATGAGAACAGATACGTGCATGAGTTGCACATGGGATAGTAGGCATTGTAACCATTAAGTAGATGATAGAAAATGAAAAAGAGTTCGGACTTCGTAAATCGCATTACAACCGAGCTCCAAAGCTTGTCGGTGCCTCGGAAATACCCATCGCAGTCGTATGTCGCCAGTGTGTATCTCTCGGGAGTGCTTTTGTCATGATATCAGCGATCATGTCGGTAGTCGGAATATAGTCGATTTGGAGTGCTCCTCGAGTGCATGCATCCCGGACAAAGTGAAATCGGATATTGATATGCTTTGTACGCTCGTGGAATCGGGGGTTCTTGGCCAACTCAGCAGCTCCTTGATTGTCAAGATATAATAGCTGTTCCGGAACATCGAGAGAGTTGTATTCAGATGGTGATGAGCCGGAGAGAATTGCGGAAATCGTTAGAGGAGTTTCGCAATTCCGGCATACGTCTATACGCTCCGACAAGGCTTGCTGTTTCCGGAGTGCAATGTCGGCATAGAGGTTCCGGATCCAGAAAGCTTCCTTTGCAGCATCGGAAGCTCCGATATATTCAGCTTCCACAGTTGAGAATGCAACAAGTGGCTGTTTCCGAGCTCGCCAGGAGATAGCCCCACCGCATAAAGTGAATACGTAGCCGGATGTCGATTTACGATCATGGCGATCTCCAGCAAAGTCAGAGTCAGAGTACCCAACTGGTGCGGTCGGTTCTCCGGATCCCGTAAAGGTGATACCAGAACTTGATGTATGGCGGAGATATCGGAGAACATGCTTCGTAGCAGCCTCATGTTGTCGAGATGGTGTAGAATTGAACTTGCTAAGTGTGGCTACCGCAAAAGCGAGATCCGGTCGGGTTCCGAGCATGAGCCACATGAGACTTCCGACAACAGACTGATAGTTCCGACGGCCGGTTGCATCGAGTGCATCTGGGTCGTCTTCGGAGATCGACTCAAGCTGAAGTGTTGGTAGTGGAGTTGTTTTGCCAAAGCAATTAGCCATCTGAGTCTTTGCAAGAAGCTCACCAATCTTCTGTTTTTGGGTGACAGTAAGACTCCGGTTGGGCCGGTCCCGAGATATCTCGAGCCCTAGAAACTGTCTTACGGACCCGAGATCCGTCATTCGGTACTTCCGCTTTAAAATCGATTTAAAGTGTTGTATCCGATCCGGAGAGGCCGAAAAAAGAAGTAAATCATCAACATAAAGCAGAATGATAACTCTCTTCTCTTCGGATGCATTATCTTCGGAAATGTAGACGTTCGGATCGAATTCGCAACGTCGGAAGTTGATGGAGGTAAGGAATCTATCAATTGCTTGATACCAGAGTCTAGGTGCCTGCTTTAGACCATAGAGAGCCTTTAACAGTCTGACAACTCCTCGAGGACCGGAGCCCTCGGATGTAGGCGGTAAGCTGGCTCCGGATCTACTCAAGTTAGCACCAGCAGGTAGTTCCATGTATACCTCTCCGTCGATATCCGGATTCAGAAATGCGGTGACAACATCGAGTTGCTCGATTTCCCAGTCGAATCGAGCTGCGAGAGCGAGCAACATCCGTAGGCTAACGAGCTTCGCTACCGGTGCGAATGTTTCTTCGTAATCGATTCCGCTGATTTGCTCAAAGCCTCGGATAACCAGTCGGGCTTTATGTCGTATTGTTCCATCTGCAGACTTTTTAGTTTTGAAGACCCACTTGGATGAGAGAACATGTGCTCCAGAAGGTGCATTAGATACAACCTCCCATGTCTTGTTTGCCTGTAAGGAGTCTAACTCGGATTGTATACCCTCGATCCAGTTCTTTCCGAAGACCGGATGTCTTACTGCTTGCTCATATGCGATCGGATCAGGCTCGATAACTATACCTTCCACCCGAGCCTGAGCATGACCGGCAAAAGCAAGGCGAGGTTGTTTCCGGCTTCGGAGATCATACCTCCCTTCTGTCTGCTCGGTAACATGTCGAGGACTGCGCGATGCGAGAGTATCGTCAGCTCCGGCTTCCAGATCAGGGCCAGGGCAGTGGCCAGCTGTCCTGTCCTGATTGTGACTATCCGGACTGGTTCGCATCGTATCCGATAATGTGCTTTCCGGAGAGTAGTTGGCAAAGCTCAGATTCTCCAGGTCGGAGGTACGAAGAAGCTCTGTGTCGAACTCCGAGTTATGCCCGTCGAGCAAGGTTCTCGATTCATCGAAAGTGACACTGCTTGCTTCGACAATGCGATGTTCGGATGGGATATAGAATCTCCAGAGTGTAGTGGCAGTCCTACAGTACCCAACAAAGATTGCTCTTTTTGCCCTTACAGCAAACTTTCCAGTACCTGATGGCTGCTGATCTTTGTGGATGTTGACAAAGGCAACACATCCGAAGCGTCGGAGATGAGCAATAGCCGGTGGGAATCCGTATAACATCTCGAATGGAGTCCGGCTCATCGGATTGCTGCGAGTCGGAGTTCGATTGATGATGTACATGGCTGTGGCAACTGCTTCTGCCCAAAAGGAGGAGGATAAACCAGCTTCTAAAAGCATTGCCCTAACCTTTCTGCAGATTGTCTGGATCATTCTCTCACTCACACCATTCTTATGTTGGGTATAAGGTGGTGCAGGCTCGAAGATTATTCCGGAGTCGGAAAGCAGCGTTCGGAAGAGGTCATTGTCGTATTCTCCTCGGCCGTTATCACATCGGAAACGCTGAATCTTGTAGCCCTTGTGAAGGAATTCCTTTTCCTTTTGATCTTTGTAGTCTTTGAAGGCTCTGCTCACAATGTCTGCTGATTTGCTATGCAGAAATCGAATGTCGACGGATCGGGTGTAGTCATCGACGAAGACGATAAAGTACCGAGCCTTCGAGCGAGACTGTGGTGTAATCGGCCCGCAGAGATCGGAGTGAATGAGTTCGAGAGGATGCTTTGCCCGCTGCGGCCGGACCTTCCGCTGGTATCGGACAGTCGACTTCGTTAACACACAGGTGTCACATTTCGGAATGTGAGGTCCGGAACCTGTATGTGCTAGTAAATCATCTTTGTAAAGGTGACTTGGGAGAACTTTCCTGAGATCTGAGAGGTTCAAATGTGCAAACCTCTTGTGCCAAAGTGAAAGAGGTATTGCCAGATGAGGGGAGCTTTTCGGGGCCGAAACTGGCTCTGGTTCGGATGTGGCTTCCACCGGAGGGTCGGAAACATGAGTGAGTTGAGGAGGACAAGTTTGGACTGTTGCAGCAAGGGCTGTCTCAGGTGTAAAGGTAGATGCACTGTAGGCTGAGGCAGGTGCAGCTGCAAACTCCTCCTTTAGTTGCTCTATTACACCATATACATAACAAGTCCTTCTTTCCGATGTCCGATGTCCGAGGAATGTCCATGGGTCGTTCCGGTGAGCATCGATGCTTCGTATCTGACAGGAACGGTTCCGGGCGTTGAAGTTTAGATCGTATCCGGCATCGTTTAGAGCATCGACTGAAAGAAGCGAAACATCGAAGCTAGGAAGGTAAAGAACATCAGTGAGGGTAAGAAGCTCTCCATTACTTAATCGGATGTGTACTCTCCCTATACCGGTTGCCGGAACCTTCATGCCGTTTGCGATCGTCACCGGATGCGGAGATGAGAGAGGTCGTAAGTCGGAGAAGGCGTTTCGGGAACTTGTCATATGGTGTGTTGCTCCGGAATCGATTATCCACTTCGTAATCCGAGAGTCTGTCTTTGATGGATTGTACTGTAAGCTGACAGCACCTGCATAAGGTCCTCCTCCAATTGAAAGAAGCTCGGAGTCCGGATCGTCGTCGCTGGCACCTGCTGAAATCGGTTGGCTTGTCGGATCGATGTCAACAGATGCCTCCGAAAGTCAATGACTCTCGGAGAATCCAACCGAAGCTCCGGGTTCCGATGGAGAGGTGTCCTCATGATGAGCAAGAAATGCTGCAGCAAAGAAGTCATCAGACTCTTCATGAGACTCTAGCTCAGTGATGGATCCTGCCAGAGCTGCATTAGCGTGGGATGATGTTGTGTTAGCGTTCTGTTTTGCTGGCCGGAAGTTATTCCGATTTCCGGAACCACGCTTGTTGTATCTGCCTCTTCTGCTTTGAGAGTTCTTTTCTGCCTGAATTCGAGTTCGACAGTCAGAGATGAAATGCCCTTTCCTTAAGCAGTAGTGACACTCATCATCCGGACCGGCATTCCGTCGAGGTCGAGGGTCCGAAGCTGTTTGAGAAGCGTAGGGTTGTCGAGATCGTCCTCGGAATCCACCACGAAAGTTTCCGCGACCGCGTCGATTTCCACCAGCTTGCAATGCGTTGGCATTCGAGAGGGTCGATGCGGAGCCCAGGTTTCCGGAGAGTTGGCTCTGGAGCTTCTCTTGCTCTTCGAAAAGCTGGATACTCCGAGCGACACTCGCAAGTGTATGGTCGGCCGGATTCGCAGAGTGCGTAATGATCTGTCGAAGAGTTTTAAACTTTGCTGGCAGTTTGGCTAGGATGTGGGTGACCATCTGTCTGTCGGATATCGCATCTTCGGAAAATGCGAGCTGATTCTGAATATCTCGTAACTCCGCAATCCACTCTCCGGAGGATCCGGAGGGCTTCATTTCGAGA
Organism: Ascobolus immersus RN42; assembly: GCA_003788565.2. Classification (NCBI taxonomy): domain Eukaryota; kingdom Fungi; phylum Ascomycota; class Pezizomycetes; order Pezizales; family Ascobolaceae; genus Ascobolus; species Ascobolus immersus. Next base: position 212,466 of record ML119720.1, on the reverse strand, counting down.
GCTCGGAAACGCATGACGAGCTGGAGCCGTCCTTCGGATGTCGCATCGTTTGCAAAACGGTTTCGAAGCTCTTGCCAAATAAGAACGGGTTCGAATTGTCCGACAATGTAGGATTTGGCTTCCGGACCGCAGGCTTGGTGTAGCATACTTGCAGCTTTTTCCTTTCGTTCGAAAAAGCTTCGACGTTCGGCCGAAGCACCGTTGTTTGCCGGAGCGGGCTCCTCTCCGAGTACGATTGCTCGGGCATGAATACCAGCAAGAGCAACAAGCATTTGCTGTTGCCATGCATGATAATTCACACCTGTGAGGATCGGAAGGGTGCTGGTTGCGGATCCGATGAAGTTGGTTGTTGCGGGGTTCGACATCGTGTTCGGGAGAGGGCGATGAAGTCGGAGAACGTATTGCGGGACAAGGAAGATAGGTTCGGAAAGAGTCAGTGTCTTTCCGGGCTCATAACCTGTCGTTATATCGATACTTCGAACGTCGGGATTCGGAGGTTTGGTCAAAGGTGATCAGAAGGTGTTCAAGGTGGTGAAGAAGAAGAACAACAACATGTATTTTAGAGAAGGGCTAGAGAGCCAGATATATAGCCTGTGAACAGAGTGGTGGGCGGATCCTCGGATCCAACGCCAAGACCACGTCCGAGTGGGAACGGCGAACGTTACTTTCAACAGCAAAAGGCAGCCTTCATAGCACAAAAGGAAGCGGCCGGTGAGTACCAGGAGTTTGGGGAACACTCGTGGGATCGAGATCCTCGGAATAACCCAGAATGGCCGGAACGATCGTGGCATAAGTAGAATACTAGCTAAGTTGGATTGCGATTCTTGGTCTAGTGGATCCATCTTTGCCGTGGTTGTACTCCGCTCCTTCTCTGCGATTTTCATAGTCTGCCCATCGGTTGGGCGTCTATGCTTCCCTACTTTCTTGTCTTTTTTTACGATGCTTTGTTACGCCATTTTTCTTTAAAGGCGAGCTATTTCCTTGTATCTTCTTTGTGTTTTGCGAATTTGGGCTACTTGAATGAATGGATTGGGAATGCGTTTTCTTTATGCAGTGCGGTTGGCTTGGACTGGCTGTTTCTCTAGCTGTTTTCTTCTAGAACTCTAGGTCTGTTTGATAGTTTGCGAGTTGGAATGACTGAATATACTTCTTAGCGGATTGATGGCTTTACCTTAGTCGGAGGGTGATGGTTACGATTTTAGCAGCAGCAGCAGTAGTATTTCTTAGTAGTAGCGAGCATGATAATCTAGATCAGGACCAACTCAGAAACCATTTGAAAGCAAATCATATGTAACAGCCGCCTTGATAACTCCATGAAACACATGATATCCATAAACACAAGCAAATCTATTGATATTTCTGGAAAGAGTTTTGATGTATCCAGACTCGGACGACGGATAGAAGTAAATTTAAGATTTCGTTTTAACAACTCTACCACCAACAAAATAAAACATGGAGTCATAAAACATTATATTATACTCTATTAGCCCAACTAGTATCGTATATCGAATGGCAGAAAGCTACGACTTATATCAGGTGGCCATGTATACCATACCGACTCAGTAAGCTGCCTTCGAAGCTGTGGTACCTTTGTTTCCACCAGCGGATCCATATCACGACACCCCCAACAATTCTCCCCCAATACAAGCCTCCTCCGAGCCATAGTCTCACAGTCTGGACAATGCTTCAACCCACCAGTAGACCCCTTCTCCCACCTCAAGAAAGCCCTATTTGAATAGAATTTGAAGCAAATTTTGCAGGGCCAGAAGCCTTTATCAGGTTGTAATTCTGGCCTTTTTGGGGCATATAATGAGGTGCCGATAAACAAGTCACGTTCTCTGGTGCTGGTGAGGTCTACATGTTGTAAAGAAGAGAGGGTGAGACGAAAGTTGGAGGCTGCGAGTTTAGGGTGGAAGGAGGTGCGGAAGGAGGGGTAGGTGTGCCAGAGGTGGTTGATGTCTTTGTAGAAGATGGAGGAGGTGTGGGATAGTTGGAGGAGGGAGATGAGGGGGAGGGGGGTGTAGATTTTTAGGCGGAGTTCGGCAGGGAGGTGCATGATGGATGAGGAGGGTACTTTGTTTGGAATTTGTGCTGGTGAAGTGTTAGTATGGGAAACTTGAACCTTATGGGTGGCGTGTAAAGGAATCAACTGTACTTACCATGTGGAGCATTACTGCGTGGTTCGCTCATGTTGGTCAAGGTTCAACCGCTATGCAGCAATTTTCCGAACCTCTCAACACGCTCGGAACGCTCAGGACTTAAGGAAACTTTCGGTATATTTTAATTTTCGTGGCTAGGGCTCTACCCTGTGTGTTCAGAAAAAAGAATCTCGTTACTCGACTTCGTGTCGAAAAGGTAATACGATGCTTCCGCTCTTGTTGGTTTGAGCCCGGAGAATTCAAGACGAATCGAAGTAGGCGACGAGGGTTTCACATCGGTGGATGTCTTTCTCGAATGGTATCAAATGCAAGCAAATCTATCGGTATTCAAGTTCAGCAATGGTATAAACCACCAACGCCAGATAGCACTAATAAGTTGATGATATCCCGCTAAAGAAAAGCCACCCAGTCAGAAATCCCATTATTAAAACCCACCCATCTTACTCTTCCATCTCCTCCTCATCCTCATCCTCATCCTCCGAATCCACAACTCTCTGCTTCCTCTTCCCAGCCTGGGTCTGCATTTGAGTCTGATCCACCTCCTCCTCTTCTTCCTCCTCCTCCTCCTCCTCTTCCTCCTCCTCACTCACCGCCCTCCCCTTCCCCCTCCTCTGCGTCTGCGTCTGCGTCTGAGTCTGCTGCATACTACTCCTCCTCCTCCCGCCCGTACTATTCCTCGGCCTCACCGTCGTCTCCCCAGCATGCCTCTCAACATCCGCCTTTTCCCCAATCTTACTACACCCCTCCCAGTCCGTCCTACACCTCGGACATATCTTTGCGCGCTTCATAGCCGTCCTAGCACATTTCGGATGCAGCCTAGTCTCACACCCCGGCTTGGGACATTTCGTGCCCACCGTCAGAATCTCCTTGCACAAGGCGCAATCGTGGATACGTGTAACCGGCTCGACGTCGTCCGCCTCGGCGTCGGCTTCGCTGATGTTGTAGGAGGTCTTGAGGAGGGGTGCGAGTTCGAGGAGGGCGCGGTTCGAGAGCGTATAGTACAGGTTCCTAGGTTCCCGTCAGTTTGGTCCAAAACCGGAACAGACAGGTAAGCAACTTACTGTGACAGATTCAACCACCCCTCCTCGACAAACTCAGCCAGCGCGTGCTCCACCTCCTTCCCCGTCAACCCCGTCCCCTGCTCCTCCTCCTCCCCCCTCTCCGGCTTCCCAAGGAACAACGCCTTCCCCTGCGGCACCGCCATGACTTCATGGCCCGGCTCATTAAACTTGATAAACATGGCATCCATCAGCCGTCGGAAAAACGCAATCTCATCTGCATTGTGGGTAGTGGCCAGCTGGATATAATCATCGGCGAGGGTGTTGACGATGCAGTAGTAGGTCTCGCCCGAGCGCTGGTCTTCCATGTGGGCGACATCGAGGCAGAAGGGTTCGAGTTTGGGGCGGATGTGGTCGATGAGGTTGGAGAGGATCTGGGGGGTGATTTCGTCGGGTTCGACGCGGTCGCCTTGCGGGGGGTGTTAGGATGGGGAAGGGGGGGGGGGGGGGATGACGTACTGCCTTCGACGTTGAGGATGGCGGCGACGATGGGTTGGGCTTCGGCGAGGGTCATGGACTGTTTGCTGAGGAGGGCTTGGAGGAAGGCTCGTTGGCGTTCTTCGGAGGGTGCCATGGTGGGGGGGAGGAGTTGTGTGGTTTGGTGCTGCCTGGGTGCTTGCTTGCTTGGATTGAACTCGGTGATTCGCGGGTGCAGAGATCTGGGTGGTGGATGGTCGAAAAGTGCGGCGATGGAGGCTCGTTGGCGGGGTGGATGTGTGCGGGAAGACGCGAATATTCGCGTCGCGGTAAATTGGATTCTCGCCGTCATGTGATTGCTTACGTTTGCCTATGAACGCACGTGCTGTTTATCCCCATTTCGCAAGTCGAGCCGAGAAAAGCTACTTTTACTAAGAGGCCTCACCGCAGCACCTGGTGCATCCTCATCTCGATTCCCACTCCTCCTCTCCGTCTCAGATAGCCTCTGGACCACTTGGAATTCACTCAAAAACGACATGTTACGGCATCGTTAAGTAACAAGTCTCGTAACGCCAACATCGCCCAGCCGCACCCTGGGCTGCCCCTGGAATTGTGGCTCTCAGCATTCCAGGTACCCTATGTACTTTGTATGAAGTATGGACGTTACATGTGTAGAGAACACCGGCATAACCCTAAATATGTTTCACTCTCCCCGTCCAGGGCCGTCCCCGTCCCTAAGCCGCATCCATAACCGTTTCCCATGATAACCGTTACGTACTGTACCGTAGCCCCCTTAACTTGACCGTTGTGCGAAAAAAAGAAAGGAGACAGACGAAAGTGTACAGATCGGTACATACAATTGTGTGGTTGCTGACGATCGTGAAAAACTCCATTGCAAACAAGCTTTCCCTCTCTGACCCCTACAATTCACTCACTCCTTTCCGAATCGCTAAACCCTCCACTCATTCCCACCTCTCATCCTCTTCCTCCATCCGTCACAGTCCACCACTTTCAACCAACAACACTCATTCATCCCATCCATTCCCCTTGACGAGAAAGAAAGATCACGCGAGCCGAACCTCTCCCTCCACACCTCGACACGAACACCGCGCAATCCTTCCACCGCACCCTCCGCCGCACTCCGCTCCTCACCACCGCCGTTCCCCTCAACACACATCCCCCCCTCACCATGTGGCTCTCCGACCAACAAAGTCCGTCCCCCTCCGCCTCCCCACCCAATCTCTAACCCCGCGTAGAAATCGGCGCAGCCTTCTGTTCCGGCGGCGGCTTCTTCTTCATCTTTGGCATCATGATGTTTTTCGACCGGTCCATGCTCGCCATGGGCAACGTACGTCCCCCCTCCCCCCGCCAGGGGGCCCTTCCTCCTTCACACCACCCACTAACACCCCCCCTAGATCCTCTTCCTAATCGGCCTAACGCTCCTCCTCGGCCCGCGCAAGACGCTCACCTTCTTCGCCTCCAAAGAAAAGCTCAAAGGCACAGCCTTCTTCGCCGTCGGCATCCTCACGATCCTCCTGCGGTACCCGCTGATCGGGTTCTGTCTTGAGCTGTACGGCATCTTGTGTTTGTTTGGGGATTTCTTTGGGGTGATTGCGGGGGTTGTGAGGGCGGTGCCGGTGGTGGGGGGGTATTTGGCTTGGCCGTTGGAGCGGTTGGGGGGTGGGGGGCCGACGCTGCCGGTTTAAGCAGGAGCAGGAGCAGGAGCCGGAATTGGGGGAGAGTTTGGATGCTTCGAGGGGTGTGATGGGGGGCTTTGTGATGATGATCCAAAAAAGGGTGGTTATGATTCATGCGGATGAGCATAGATGGGTTACGTCTAATATCTTTTCTCTCCTTCTTCTTTTGTTTTCTTTCTTTGCCAAAAGAGTCGATAATACTTCGTAATATCTCTGGTTTTTCTTTTTGCTTTCTTGTTGAGTTACTAGGGTAGGGTCAGGTTATGGCTATAGAATAGGTATGGTGTAGATAATGTCTAATTGATGGAAAGGGTTTTGGTGTTGGAGCTTGTGGTGTGCTAGGATTTGTCGACTGAGTAGTGATGCGACTGGTTGACAATAGAGCCCAGCTCGGAGGATTCGGTGATTGTTAAGAAGGTGGTCCAAGTTCAGACAGTAGACGGCAACAAAGTATAAGAGGTCCTCAGGTCAAGATAATCGGCACTAGGCCTCTGCCCGTAGATACATGAAGCATTGGAAGAACAGAAAGAAAGGATCACCACGGACTTCACCCAGCACAAGTTCATCTAGAGCCAATCCTTCACTTGCAGCAGGTCAACACCATCTCCTTTCCCTCATCTCCTCAAAGGCACCCCACGATAGACACAAAATCCACACAACCAGTGACAATACAACAACAGCAACCGCGCGAAGCAAGTAAGAATCTCTATTCCTTTCAATCCCACCCCCTCAGCCCATCCAAGACAACAATAACACGATATGCCATCCCTAACTACAAATCAAGAGACCTTTTCCAACATCATGTCACTTCACAACGTGACGAAAAAAGAAACACAAACAAAAAAAGCAACAACTCTGAGCCTTCTTAATTCCTATACTTCTTCTTCTTCTTCTCCTCCATCATCCTAAACAACTACTACAAATCCATCTAGTAACCCAACCCCTTGAAGTAGTCCATCAACTTGTAGACGACTGTGGTGGCTTCGCCGGGCTGCACTGTCTCGGGGTAGTGGCCGATGATGATGGCGGCTTTGGTCTTGACAATCACGAGGCCGGTTTTATCCTGCGAGGAGGAGTGTTAGTGGGACGGTCGTCATGAGTTTGGAAGGGGGTGTTGGAGAGGGATGGAAGGTAGGGACGAGACAGAGCAGAAAGGGTCGATTGGTAGGTAGGTTGGGCATGTGAATTTGCCAACCGCCCAATACAGAGCCATCCCTCATCTTTGCCTTCCTTTTCCTTTCCATCCCATCGTGCACACCCCTCCTAGTCCTCCTCTAGCTCAAGAGTGACAGCTTACCCTCTTTCCGTTGATGCTCTCCTCGTCACAGCCAAGGGCAATGTACTTCTCGCCGGCAACGAACAGGCCTGACTGTCGGATGTTGCTTGGGTCAGAGAAGGCGCCGATGATGCTCTGGACTTCCTCTGGCTTGATCTGTATTGGGGAGAAGAGAGATACATTAGCCAGCGTCCAACATAACGAAAGCATTCCTCGATTGCTGCGTGCGTGTCTCCTCTCGATTGCTGCGTGCGTGTCTCCTCTCGGGTGTGGGTTGTCAACGTTCCCGTCGAACCCACGCTGTCGTAGCCGAGCCCCTCGTTCCCACCTCTCGGGATGTCGCAAGCGGGGTACCATCAACACGAACGAACTCTCCTCCCTTTTCTTCCTTCTTCCAAAGAATAGCACACCCGCAGCTCGTCAAGGGAGACTTACGTTGAAACCTGGAGTCACGGCCCACACACTGTCTCCGGCGGCAGAGAAAATGGCGGCCTTATCGATCTTTCCGCTTCCAACGAGGGAAGAGTCGACGTATGGTTGCCAGCTGGACATTTTCGGGGATGTGTAGTTGTTGTTGTTGTTGTTGTTGTTGTAGAGGAAGGAAGTTAAGGAAGGGTATCCGGCTCGAGAAGGAGGAGGAGGTGGGTTCGTTAATGCGTTTGTTGTCGTTGGTTGGTTGAGGTGGAGGTGGTGAGGTGGGGTGGTTGTTGTGTAAGTTGACGGTGGTGGTTTTTTTGGTGGTTGAAGATGGGCGGTGGTTTGAGGGTGAGGAGGGTGATGATGATGTGTGAGGTGATGCGAGCGGGTTAGTGTGGGAGCGAAAGATTTATAAGAGGGCGGAGGGGGGAAATGGCGAAAGGGGAGTTGACAGCCGAGATGAAGTGGTTGGGGAGAAGGGAACGGCAAGGAAACTGGACGACACGGCGGAGGGTTTTAAGATGGATCAGACACGGCACGGCAGAGACAGGTAGAAATAAGTCGTGAATAATAGGAGAAGGTTCGAGGAGGAGCCTCTGCGGTACGAGGGGTCAGGGGGTTTCTCTTCTTCTAAGTAACTACCGGTAAGGTTGGGCACGATATGAATACACTGGAAAGCTGAGAATAGCACAAAGAGACTTTGTTTTTGTTTGCACAGTATTCTGCAGTGTAATGGCACCTAATTCACACTTCTGACAGGTCAATTATCACTCCATCAACTCAGGGACGGCCTGAAGGAGCGGTAGGCTACAGCTTCCCATACAGGTGGGGTCGTGATGGTCAGAGAACTTTCCGACGCTTTCTTTCGTTGCGTCACTGGTCGGCCAAAGGGGAATAGCGCCGGCATCTTGCACGAGGGGTGGCTGGTGGAAAAGCAAAGCCTCTTGCAAGCCATCTAATCAGATATCTAATCTCCATCTGAATCAGATTTGATTGCTAGCTCGGTAGCCTCCTTAGCCAAGCGCCTGGTGTCGCGAGGTTACAACCGACATGTCTTCCCATGTGAACTTTGCGCTCTGGTAACCTCGGCTCGCAACAGTCCAGGCCGCACCCTCGACCCTTAGCCAACCAGAGGCACCGAAAGCGTCGTCCTACCCCACAATTTCGATCGTTCTAAGCGAACCTTCTTTGCCATCCCCAGGTTATGTATGCACCTTCCTGCATCAAAAGCGGACCCCATTTCTACCGGTAGATAGAAGCGAGAGAGTGTGTGGAGACAATCCTATCACCATCTATAAAGTAAACATGGCTCCCCCTTCAGACTCCTCCCTCTCCGTTCCACCTTCTCCCTCCAAAATCACGACCGGCCCAATCCTCGCCAGTCAACTCGCCCACCACTATCAAGACCGCCGCCATCCGCGTCCCAAGCAACAACCACAACCCTCTCAACTTCCCAAAATGGCTTCCAACAACGTCTATGTCGTCGGCGTCGGCATGACCAAATTCATCAAGCCTCGCGGCCAAGTCGACTACCCTGAAATGGGCTTCGAGGCCGGTGTCAAGGCCCTCCTCGATGCCGGTCTCAACTACGACGATGTCGACCAAGGCGTCGCCTGCTACTGCTACGGAGACTCCACCTGCGGCCAGCGAGTCTTCTACCAACTCGGTACACCTCCCACCTCCCCCCCACGCTTCCCCACTAACCCCCCTCCCCAGGCCTCACCGGCATCCCCATCTACAACGTCAACAACAACTGCGCCACCGGCTCCTCCGGCCTACACATGGCCCGCACCTTCCTCCAATCCGGCACCTCCCACTGCGCCCTCATCATCGGCTTCGAAAAGATGTCCTCGGGCTCCCTCAAATCCAACTTCTCCGACCGCGAAGCCCCGCTCACCAAAATGGCCAAAATGATGTACACCACGCGCGGCATCGACCCCAAAGCCCCCTCCGCCGCCCAATTCTTCGGCAACGCCGGCCGCGAATACATCGAGAAATACGGCGCCTCCAAGGCCGACTTTGCCGAAATCGCCCGCGTAAACCACGAACACTCCCAACGCAACCCATACTCTCAATTCCGCGACGTCTACACCCTCGACCAAATCATGGCCTCCCCCTCCGTCTACGACCCCCTCACCAAGCTCCAATGCTGCCCGACCTCCGATGGCGCCGCTGCCGCCGTCCTCGTCTCCCAACACTTCCTCGACACCCACCCCGAGCTCAAACAAAACGCGGTCCTCATCGCGGGGCAGGCAATGACGACCGACTCCCCCGACGTCTTTAACCGCTCGGCCATCTCCCTCATCGGGTTCGAAATGTCGCAGTCCGCTGCCCAGAAGGCTCTCGCCCAGGCAAACCTCACGCCCGCCGACATCAGCGTCGTCGAGCTCCACGACTGCTTCTCCGCCAACGAAATGGTCACCATCGAAGCGCTCGGGCTCTGCGGGCCGGGAGAAGCCTACAAGCTCGTCCGTAACGGCGACATCACCTACGGCGGGAAATACGTCATCAACCCGTCCGGCGGGCTGATCTCGAAGGGGCATCCGCTCGGCGCGACGGGGCTGGCGCAGTGTGCGGAGCTGGTGTGGCATGTGAGAGGGTGGGCCAATAATAGATTGGTGCCTGGGACCAAGGCGGCTTTGCAGCATAACTTGGGGTTGGGGGGTACGGCGGTGGTGACGGTGTATCGAAGGCCGGATGGGGAGGTGGCGGAGAAGGTGAGTGATGAGGAGGTGGCGAGGAGGAGTGGGTGTGGGTATAACCCGGCTGTGGAGGCGAGGGGGATTAGTGAGGAGGATAAGAGGAAGGTTTGTAGTCGGTCGAAGAGCTCGAGGTGGATGGAGAAGGATGAGTTGAAGGTCAAGTCGAATATCTAAGTTTTTCGACGGGGATGAGAGATGGGGGTTTTGTACATATGATGATATACCATTGCTGCTTCTTTTGAATGGATTGGATTTGGATGTCTGGATTGCTCGTTCTTCACTGTTACTCAGATCGTGCTTGTGGAGCTCTTGGGCTGCGTGTTGCATTTGCATCCGATACCGGTAAAAGGCTTCAACTACTACTTCCGAGGAGAAGCTCAAAGAGGCGTTGTGAAGGCCCTCGAGCCTCGTCGCCTAAGTACGCTCAAACAACAAGAGCGGAAGCATACAAGTAGTACTTCCTGCTCGGCACAAAGTCGAATAACGAGTTTTTCCTTTCTGGAGGGGAAGGACAGACAGGCTAAAGCCCGAACCGCAAAAATTATAACATAAGTACGAAAAGCGACGCAGCAGTTTTCCGAATCGCTCTCAACACGCTCGGAACGCTCAGAGGCTAAACCTCAACCATGAGTGAACTACACTGTAATGCTTTACATGCCAGTGGTACAGTTGATTCCTCTACTACACACCGCTCGTAAGGCTTCACATGCTAACATTCCTAGATTCCACACCAGCACAAAATCTAAACAAAGTACCCTCCATCATCCACCTACCTGCTGAATTGCGCATGGATATATACAGCAATCTCCCACTCATCTACCTCCTCCAACTATCCCACACCTCCTCCATCTTCTACAAAGACATCAACCAACTCTGGCATACCTACAACTCCTTCCGCTCATCCTTCCACCCCAACCTCACAACCTCCACCCGTCTCACTCTCACCTCTTTACAACATATACACCTCACCGATGCCAAAGAACACGACCTATTCACTGGCACCTCACTACTATACGCCCCAAAACGACCCGAGCCTCAACTACAAGCTAACAAAGGCTTCTGGCCCTGCAAAATTTGTTTTAGATTCTTTAAAAATACGGCTTTTTTAAGGTGGGAGAAGGCGCCCGCCAGTGAAAAACACTGTCCAAACTGCGAGACTATGAGGAGCCTTGTATTGGGGGAGAACTGTTGGGGATGTCGTGCTATGGATCCGCAAGTGGAAACGGTATGGCAGCCTATTGAGTTAGTATGGTACACATGGCCACCTTATCCGCGTATGATGCCGGATATGCGATTTTGAGGCTGCTAATTTAGGACGGATATGGGACCTCGAGAGCTACCAAGTACCACTAAGTGTCTTCTATATATAGCTATCGATAATTATCAATTACTTCACAGTTCAAAGTAAGTATATATGCCCGAGTACTTACTTGGGAAATCACAATACTCTTCTGAAACTCTGCCATTGTTCTGACTTTCAGATGCTTGCTCAAAGACAATGGCTTTCGATGATTAGTCTCTCCTACGATGCTGGTTGTCCGGAGAGACTGGCTTTCCGACACTGGCTTTCGGATGTTGGCTTTCCAACATTTGCTCTCTGAAGATGCTGGCTCTCGGGAGGGCGTTCTGATCATTCCAGCGATGCTAGCTCTTTGATTATGCTGACTATCCGAGCTCGATGATGCTGGCTCTCCGACAAGGCAAACTCTCTGATGCTGGATGCTGACATCGGCTCTTAGTGCTCATTTTCCGATGTTGGTTACTCGAGGGTGCTGGCTCTCCAATACTGACTCTATAACTATGGTGTTCTGGTACCATGGTGGATGGGCTCTCCGAGCCGAAATTGTCATTTCAACTATGAAAAAAGATGTTCCGGGAACTGGCTTGACGATGCTTGACTGGTAATGAAATCGGTACCGGTGATGGTAGCGCCCTGGCTGGTGAAGAGAACGGCAGTGGCTGCAGCAGTGATGGTAGCGGCAGCGGCGATGATTACAGCCTGACTGGTGAAAACAACGGAAACGGTGGTAGCAGTGATGATAGCGAGCGGTAACGACAATGATCTGGCTGGTGATATGGTAGCGGGCAGTGTTAGCGGTGTCCTGTCTGGTGATGGTTGCGGGAGGGGGTGGTGATGGCATCTGAGGGGAGTGGTAATGGCTGGTGAGGCAGCAGTAAGGGGATAGCAGCGCTCTGGCTAGTGATGAAGCAGCAGTGGTGATGAGGCAGCAGCGGTGATGGCGGTGATGAAGTATGGGCTCCGACAATTGCTCTCTGAGGATATTACTAGCTCTCGAGACTAATACTTCCGACTCTGATGCCTCAGCTCTGATACCCGCGATTCATCTAAACTCTGGCAATGTTAGGTTCCGAAAATGCTAGACCTTCTGCTGTTCTCTGGGAATGATGCCTTTCCGACGATACTAGGCTTCTGTTGGTGCTACACCTCCTGCTGGGTCTCATGGTAAGTTTCCGGTGCCGGGTTGAGTAGCCTTCGAGCCTGATGATGTTGAGGTTTTGATGATACTGCGTCTCTATCGATTTGACACTGATGCTCCAACTCTCTCGTATCCAACAATGCTGTATTTGGCTCTCTGACGCTGATGCTCGAATGCTGACCTTTAGAATGGCAATTGATTTCTGATGCTGGCTCTCGGATCATGGTGCTTCAAAACTGCTGCTTCCGACTTGATGCTTTCGATTCATGATCAGCTGAAGGTGGCTTTCCTACATTCGATCATAACTTCCCTAAAGCTTTGTCAGAACCTCCGATAAATGTGGCTAATACTTGCCTTCCATAATGCAACACTCTCCTTTCGACATAAACGCTTCAGCACAAGGCCCCAGTAACAGGCTCTCAAATGCTGGCTCTCTGATGTCAGTTCTCTGAGACTAACTGTCCGACCTTTGCAATTCCTCTAGCAAGTCTTATAACCGTGGTAACCCCGACCCTTGCGATTCCGAAAGCTTTTGTTTGACTCTGGCGTTTTCTGCTGTAGCCAAACAGACGTTGTGTTGTTTGTGCATCGATTTTGGCAATGCCTCAGTATGTTCAACATTGAGCTTCAGCATTGACTTTGCCTGCTGACAATGGCTTCTTTGAAAATAGTGTTGCCTATCTGAATGGACGATCGGCGTTTTGCGATCTGACCCTGAACGTCCACCGCTGATGCTTCCGAGTATGATGGTGCCGACATTGTGCGACGAATCCTGAGTTTGTCTTCTTGTTGATTCCAGCGGAGTGGAGGTTTCTGACAGCAATGAATGTGGTCCGGAATCTAGGGCATTCCACGTCGCGACTTTGAGATATTCGAGCATCATACGGCGCTTCTGACTCTGATGATGATGTTGTAGTTCGGATTTTGGACTTTGGTTCTCCTAACTGCTTTGCAGTGCGCTATCTTTGTATGGTGATATCCTTCCGGCAGTCAGTTCCTGGAATACCGTGAATATCGCGTAGTATGCTGGGGAAACAGTGGCTGAAGGGAAGTGATGTTGTTGTCTCGTTGTTGCCGGGGAAAGGTGGGAGGTGCAGTTAACAAATGTGGAAGGACAATAGCCCGGCCTGTGCCTTCCCAGCCTGAGGGCGTCATTGCCAAGACGTTTGGAAGGAGTTCGCACTGGCCATTGACCGCCCGCAATTCACAATCTCTCCCATTTCCGACAGTTGATAAATCAGTCACAATTCAGTTACAAGAATGGGTTCGAATCAGTACAAAGAAGAAGTAACCATTCGAGAAAGGTTAAGTTTTCCAAAATTTTGGATCACTGATTTATTTGGCTGGGCACACATTTACTCGCAGATTTCTCACGCTTCACAGCTCCTTGTTTCAACATCCGCAACTGCATTCGACAATCACCATCAATGGCGCACAGAATGGCTTTCAGCAATCCATGATACAGACGTCTCCTTGAGCCATGGATTGTTTGCCTCTCGGTAAGACTCTTTCGGTGTGATTACCCAACAGTGATCAAACTAACCTGAGTTAGAGGCGGCCGAGGATTGGAAGCTCGGTTTCGACACTCTTGTTCAAAAAGGTCTTCATGCTCATGATCAACTCGTCGACACACCTGCCAGTTTCCGGTTCTCTTGGGGAAACCGGAAAGCAAGTCGGCCTTTTCGACAACCAGATGCCCCTCTTCGGGGCGAGAAAAGCTCAGAGCACTCTGAGGGCAAGTCTGAGAGACAAGTCATCCATCTCTTCCATGGGTTTGTGCAAACAATACAGTTTAAGCGTTTTCACTTCATCAACTGCATACGTTTTCGCAAGCTTAAAGCATTACTATCAATCCACCAACTGTTGAGATTCGCAGATACCAACAACGTGGACTGCAGGCCAGTGAGTCGATACACGAGTCTATCTGGTAAGAAACCTGTGGACATAGGTGTGGAAGTTTGTACATATTCTGATCTGTTCTCTATGAGTCGGATTGATAAACTGAGAGCTGCACCGAATACCCAACAGCTACAACGAAAACAGCTTGGGTTGATGGCCTTGTTCTCAAAGGGATGGCATCGGAGAGGTGAGACACTACAATCAGTGCTCTGTCACTGGATCGGATCGGTATTCTCCACGGTGTGGCTGTTTTACTTTCATCCAGCGTGGCGGGAACGTTGGGGATTGCTGTCTCCTTTTTGATTTCTGGGTAGTATGCAGCATTATATTGCACGTGGTCGCAGCGGCTATTGTATTTGCTTCATGGACGCTTCTGCCGCACAGGGTCTGTTGTTCAAAGTTCTCTTGGCTGGATCGTCTTGAACTTGCATGCTAACGAAGCTCATAGGTCTCCGGATCCGCATATCAGCAGTTTACAGTATTGCATGCCGAGGTGACTCTGACTTGTACCAAGTTGTCAGAGCGGTACAAAGATTGCTCACGGCTTTGATATTTTTTACCAAGGAAAACTTATCAACGTCTGGTACCGTCACTACTCTCATTCGAGACAGTTGGTGATTGGTTACTTCTGGATTGCGCCATGGAAGAAGAGGCTATCGGTATTGCAATTGGCTCAATCCAGAATGAGACTTCAACAACATTTCGATATCTCTCACCAGTGCAATGGTTGGCCGACTATGTAGCTATCGGAGGGAAAAGGGCTAGTTCGACATCTCTGCTAAGTATCGACAAGCAGATCATACAATACGCAGTCTCAATTCACCGGCACTACAGGCCTCTGGGTCTCATCTGTGGGAAAAAGAAGGATATGCTATCATCCGCTATGGGCACAGCCTGTTCAGCTCATACAAGTACGAAACCTATCCCGATGGACAATCTTATATACAGCTATCTGTGGCTAGGCCTTCTTGCCAGATGGCTGAAGGGGCTCGATCTTAATCCCGAGCTGAGCAGATCTACTTCGGCGGATGTTGCTATAGCAGCAGATCTATCCCTGTGCCCTGGGCATCCTCATGAACCTAGAGCGAACTGGTTTGGGTCGCCAAGCTCATAGGAGCACACCGCAACTGCATGCACGAATTGAAAGCTTCTGGAACACTATCATCTCATTGAAACTGCAGATGAGACCGGGGATACATTACATTACGGTGCTCACAAGTGCATCAAAAGAATGATGAGCATTTGAGAGGATTGCTAGAAAGCCTGTTAGCGCCGTTGATCTCTCAGGCTGGAGAAAGCAGGAGGCAGAACGCAAACGTCTTAACGCAGCCAGCTGTCTGAAAAGACTAGCATTCTTGAGCACGACATTCGTACTAGCTGTCTTACTGCTGACCTGAAGAGACATGAGGTTGGTTAAGCATGGCCAAGCTTGCAAGTTCTACCGAAGCGAGGGAGCACCTCGGGGGTTGATGTCGACAGGTGCTGTGAACTCCCTTAAAACTTGCTATATTTGTGTCTCTTATCAGATGCCACTGTATGGTATGATAGCAGTGGGACAATTGCTATTTGGCATGGGATTGGTCCCAATAGTGGTGAGTTTAAGTTCGTCACCGGTACCGAATTACAAGGAAAGACTTGCTTATGTAGTAGCTAACGTTACCGATAGATGAAACCCCAGACTCCAGATCTTCGAAATCCTCAGCTTCAGCGCTGGCTTGGCTTTGTCTTTGTGTGAATTACATTGTACAAATAACCTTCAGTCGCTCAATTCATCGGATATTACCGCCTCTCCTTGCTGTCCACAACACCCATGACGCTCGCAAAGCTCAGACCTCCATCCTGCATACACACGACGTTCGGTCACTGCCTATCTCAGCTAGGCTCGCCCTCAATCTCAACCTCACACAGGCGCAATTCCAGCATCTGCAACAGCGCTAGTTGATCTTTCGCTAGGTGGGTCCTTAGCGAGTCGGAGCAATTAACCCCCCAATGGTGGCATTTGACAACGTCCATGCTCGAGCTCGTCATACCTATGTACCCATGCAATACAAACTCTACGGGTCTTTTGTGCGGCACAGAGTGGGTCGGAGAGAAATAGGGCGGGGCCTTTTTGCTTTTGCTGCTTCTTATGGACTTCTCTCAGGAACCATGCCTCGAGCTTGCACAATGGGCTGGGTTGCTGAAGAGCGTGGACACTGGAAACGGCCTGAGGCTTTACCGTTGCCAGGAAGTGTCTGAGGCGCAGAATGGCATCAGGTATGAGTACAGAATTGTATTTCTTTCTGTTGGTGATCTGCCAATACAGTTACAAATCCATGGCGCCCTGGCTATTGGCCATGTGAACATTTGAAAAACGTTGCACCGTTATTACTTATTACATGCTAGGCACGTATTGCTATGCTTCTTTACGTTTGCTTTACTAACAGGTTGCAGACTGATGTATGAAACCGATTCAGAAATTGGGAAATCCGGATATTCGCAATTTTCCTTTCGAGAAGTCGTGTCTGTACGTCGTTCAGGACTTCAAAATGGCGAAGAATATGCATCTTGCCTGCAAGGACGACGTCCAAGAAGGCTTTCATTGAAGGCAGTTTTGATCGGCCATAACTCTTCAGATTCCGTCCAGCTGTTCAAGCATCCATCACACCTCCTTCTTCAGCATAATCCCAGGTTCTCGCCTTCGCCACATGGTGGATGGTGACTCCCGTTGGACCCTTCCCGTTGGTCAGATTCACGGGTACCGACATCAAGGCTGCGCTACGACTACACCATCTCAAATATCGGAGTGTGTTATGGCTTGCTGACTGTATCGGAACATGAGTGCTGGAATGACATCCACGAGGCTCTTCTATGTTGAAGAGGAATAGTACGGATGGTATACTGTGGCATTGGGAGAGATACTACCTGAGTTGCTGAAATGCTTGACCGGCAGTTGCAGCTTGGGCGTTATTGGGCTCGTAAGGGAAGTCATGTCAGATTGCCTGCATAAGGGTGAGCCAGACGAGTACGACCGGAAGTCCTACTTTAAGTTTTCAGCCTCCGGAGGACCACAATCTCGTATTTGAATATGGCTTACTGTGAATGAGAATATCCTGATGCTTTGCGGGCTCAACTGGACAAGCATGCATACTCCATATGCATATGGTCCTCAAATCATGTCTCAAACACCACTTGCATCGCAAGGGTCAAATCCGATGTTATGAGACCAGTGCAACATTTTGCCTCAGACAAGAGGAGCAATCGACGGGTTGATGGAAGGGCCCCACCAAATGCGGCGAATGCGGCGTTCAATTGTCAATCGGCCGGAGTTCTTTCTCAAATTGATGCATCCAGAATATTCTTGCGCCGAGCTGACATGACATAACAGCATCTCTCAACGGTCCGGATACATGGAAAGACAACCTTTTGAGTAAAATGAAACAAGCAGCATGGAATAACTAGGTACTTGTTATGGGCACATTCAACGTCGACATGTGGTGCAAGATGCGCAGTGTTTTCCTACACCTCTCGACAGTGTAGTCTCTCGTTACTCGTACTACTTCGAGATGACCGTCACACTACAAGCTGCTCGCTAGCCTTCGTTAGTTTCACGCCCTGGACATCTCGGGGCGTTCCTGAACAGTGGATAAATTGGTGTCACTAGCACTGCAATAACCACAAGCCTTTTTAGCCCCGCCTTAGCTCCCTCCCAATACAACGGTGCCTCGCTGAAATTACTACTTGCACACAAGCCTGCAGGTAGCCTGTGGCCTTCTGCGCCCTTCACGGTCCTCCTTTCTCCACAAACCACATGCGAATTCCTCGACCCCGGTTCTCGTTCGCCTCTAAGTTTACGCTATGCTACACTAAAAACTGCGGTTCGCTCCGCAATGACCCTAAGCACCGGTCGTAGGCGGGAGGGAGACAGCTTATTTAGATGACGATCGCCCCGGGGATCTAGAAAGAGATTTTGGGAGTCGAATAGGGCGGATTCAGCAACAATACGAATGGAGCGGGCAAAATACGAAGGACTTTGATAAGCTTTTTATAAAGTTGGACCGAGATTTCACGACTATTACGAGTACAATATCAACAAGTATACTACAAAGCCAAACGACTATACAAGGAGCCAAAGGGGAAATATGGGACAGTTTCTGCTGCTAGGGTTGTGCGTGACGTCGGGCTTCGGGTACGTCCGTCTGGTTACCGAAGCAAGGGGTTTTTTCTGGTTGAAGGACATCTCGATACTGATGAATTGTTGTGTAGAGTGTTTCTTCATGGCTACAACTCTGGCCTGGTCGCCCACGTTATCGCCAACGAACATTTCCTCCGCTTCTTTGACACCAAGCAGAGTTCCTCCATCGTCGCAGCAGTGGTCTCGGTGTTTGCCGGTGGATGTGTTTTGGGATCATTATGCGCCGGGTTCTTTCTTGATTTGATTGGAAGAAAGAGGTATTTTGACACCATTTTGTCTTGTGAAAGAGAGAGGCATTTTGTACGGAGTATGCTAATTAATGGCTTGTGATGATGAAGGACCATACAGGCAGGAGCAATCATCAATATTGTTGGAACGGTTGTCCAGGCCGCCTCGGTTGGATTAACCATGATGATGATTGGAAGGATCATCAGTGGATTTGCAATTGGCTTTACGCAGACGGCTGTCCCGATCTATCTGGCAGAATGTTCGACGAGAAAGAATAGAGGCTTTGTCACGGGATGGTCACAGTTGATGGTGACGATGGGGTTCGTGGCGACGAGTTGGTGAGTTCATCCCTGCACGGCCCTCCATTTTGATTCCACCCATCCCTCATCCCAAAACATCACCGCCATCCGCACAGTCCACCTCACTTCTCTCCACTTCATCACCACTTCCAATCAATAACTAACAACAAACACCACATCAGGGTCGGTTATGCCTCCTCCAAAGTCCCCAATGCCGCCCACAACGCCTTCACCTGGCGTTTCCCCATCTCCATCGCCGCCATCCCCTCCATCTTCATCGCCTTCGCCCTCAACTGGCTCCCCGAATCCCCCCGCTACCTCGTCCGCAAAGGCATGACCGAGCAAGCCTACCGCGTCCTCGTCCGCCTCTACTACGACGGCTCCAACCGCCTCGACCTCCAACGCGACATCCACCAAATCACCATCAAATGGAACCGCGAGATCCTCGAAGGCGGCGCCGACGGCGACTCGGAATGGAAGCTCTGCTTCACCGTCCCCAAATACCGCAAACGCCTCATCGTCGCCATCCTCTCCCAGGTCCTCACCCAGTGCACCGGCATCAACATGATCACCTACTACCAGGGCGACATGTTTGAAAACGTCGGAATCAAGGACTCAAAGGGCTTGTTGCTGGGCGCTATCTACTCCATGGTCGCCCCCGTCACTTGCTTCTTCGCCCAGGTCTTCCTCATCGACCGCATCGGGCGGAAACCAATGCTCTACTTTGGCTCCGTCGCGCTTCCCATCCTCTTCATTGTCTTTGCCGCCGTCATGGCCAGCAACGAGAAGTCTGGCTATGAAGATGGGGCGCTCACTAAACTCAATATCGCAGTCATGTTTTTCTTCAACGTCTTCTTTCAGCTCAGCTGGGGCATTGTCGGCTGGGTCATGTATGGCGAGGTGATGCCCTTGCGGATTCGAGGCAAGGGAGGTGCAATTGCGGCGGGTGTGGGCAATTGGGCGGTCAATTGTTTGATCTCGCAAGTTACGCCGTTGGCGATGGAGAAGTTGAGTTGGAAGTATTATTTCTTTTACAGCGCTTTTAGTAAGTTCCACCATGACCAGAGTCTTTTATCTCGGTCCTTTCTTCCTCGCTGATGAGCAACTGCTAACCTCGTCTTCCTACTAGTGCTTTGCGTCACGCTACCAACCGTTCATTACGTCTTTAAGGAAACTAAGGGACTCTCACTCGAGGAACTCGACTCGCTATGGGACGCGCCTACGAATGATTCTTTCCAGAGTTTGGAAGATGGATCGGTCAATGCTGTGCCAGGGAAGGGTGAGGTTGGCCTGGATCCGCAGGCTCAGTTGGAGATGGTTGTGCCGGGGAGTCGGTATCAGAGGGGTCGGTTTAGGCCGGGCCGCTGAGGACCTACATGGGGGTTTGGGTGGGAAGGATAAGGAGAATGAGAGGCGAGTACCATGACTTGCTGGTAAGAACCAGCGCTTGGGTGGAACGGGTAAGGAGGATGGAAGGAGAGTATGATAACTTGCTGGTCTGAACCAGCGAGATGGAAGATTGAGACTCAAGGGGGCATCAATCAGTGCGTAGGCAGGATTGGTTGGAGATTTGGAGACTCTGCCAGCTTTTCTGAGCTGAGGTGAAATAGACTTGCTAGGCGAGCTGGCAGGGAACTACGTTTGGTGGCATAATGGATGGTTCTCGATCATGACATGGGAATAATATTCTGGTCCCGGGGGAGCCTCATGGTCCAGTGTCTTGGGCCATTTTATCCCAAGAATGTCTCGAGTCTTGCTGTGCGCAGTGGCCAGTTATGGAGGTGACTGGATACGCCGGTCACAAAGGACTCGGTTTGTGGCAATGTTGGGGGTAGAAGTCTGGCGAGAGGCAGAACGGCCTTGTGACGGCCTGCCTCAGTTAGTATGATGCCTCTGGAATTTTCAGGGGCATGCTTTTCTTTCTTTTACTTGCATCCTTCTTGTTTTTTCCGGTTTTTTTTTTTTTTTTGTCGAATGGGTTACTTTGGCATGGCGTTTTGCTTTTTCTTTGGGAAGTAGATTATTGTAATCAAGACGTACTCCGTAGAGTCTATGGAAAGTTTTTTTTTTCGCTTACTGGAATGGAACATGGCTAGACTGACGTGAATACTTGCAAGTATTCTCTCCATATTGATGTGCTCCAAGGCTCGAAAGGATTGGTAAATATGCTTGAGATCGTTGCCTGAGGCTGTTGTTCACGACTTGAGCTTGACTGTTGCGAAACTGTACCGTGGCCGCCCCATCAAAGAGAAAGAGAAAACGGTTGCATCTTGTAGTGCTTTCTGTGCTCTTATTTCGAGTTATCGATATATCGTCCTTCTCTTCGTTTCCAGCCCCTACTCCTCCCACTACAGTCGTCGGTGGCTGTCTTCGAGTTAATGTTCACCGACATTCCCATCAGGAAACATCAACACCTTCCTGTATCTGCACAATGAATGAGCGAACTTGGTGGAAGGCAAAGGCATCACTTCCTACTTACCGATCAACTCCTGCCTCAACTTGTCTTGCCCCGGGAGGGTGAGTCGGTAATGGATGAGTCGAGTGTGCTCTCCATCGAGTAGACGAGCCGGTGGTTCGAATTTCCTAACCTTGTGCGATTATTGTAATTACTTGTTACTTGGGTAGTATTCCGTAGACTCTATGGAAAGTGGTTTTTCTTTTCTCACTGGGTGGAGAATGATAAGATCAACGTGATGAAAGCTGTAACGTTGGTATCGTTACTGGGAGCTTCTAGCCTTGAGGGGCGCATACTTGGGATGCGTAAGGCTATTACTTGAGGCTGCGTTACTTGTCATTCACAACCCTCTTCTGGAAGTAATGTCGATTATTCTAAAGATGATCAAGGAGAAAGGGGAAACGGTCAGAAAGGCAGTTAGGGAGAATTGGAACCACGAGGAAGATAGCCATAACGTCGATATCGCGATATGAAAACAGCTTCACATCCCTCCCATTAAAAAGAAGCTACAGAATAAGAGACTCTCATAAACCCGCAAGAAAAAGCACAAGCATTATAATCGAATACCAACAAGCAACGGCAAAGAAACGACATCAAAGGAATATAGAGCAATAACAAATAACCTGAAGAAAGCAATGGTATACCAACGCTGAAAAGTCGAACCCGCTCAATCCGAGATGGACGCCAACCAGCAAATAACCTTCTCCTCTAAATTCCGCCTTTTCGTTGCTGCGTCGACCATAATATCCTCCACACTCCTCAACCACTCGCGTTCCTCCTCCCATTCTTCACTGGCCGTCGTGGAGCAGTTTCGAGGGCTCACCGACTCAGTTTCTCTCATCACCATCCATCCTCTTTCTGCACAATAAGTTAGCAACGGCGGAGAAGACTAAAAGAAAGCATTACTTCATACCCTCCAACTCCTCCCTGTACTTGTCCATGCCTGGGAGCGTCGCACGATACTCCAGCAAACGAGTGAACTCTTCATCTTCCACCAGTGCTGGAGGAACAAAACGTTTTACCTTGATTAATGTTAGATGCAATTGATAGATGACCAAGTATAAACTCACAAACTTATTCTTTGGCAGCATGACAGAGTGCTCGCACGCGATATTAACCCACGCGGCCTTTTGTGCTACAAAGTTTGTCTCCAGCGGTGGCTGCAATCTGGAGGGGATGGGCGCGTATTGAGACGGGAGAGGAATGCGGAAGATATGCTTTCCGGTTCTGACCATTCTTTCGTACTTCTGCAAGCCGGCCGGGTCTGGATCCTCATTGTCTTTTCCTCCAAAAGATCTCACAAAGTAGCCCTTGAACTCCAAGCAGAGTTGAAACTTTCCATCGATGGTGGTGTGCGTTGGTGTAACAGAAGAGACCAGAAATGGATGTGTCTTTTCGTCGCGATCCGAGCCTTCCGTGAAGGATGAAGAGAGTGTATCAATGCCACCCATGTTGTACTTGGTGGGAAGAATAATCAACTCGCCCATATCAATGCTTACGTCTTTGTTCCGGACTCCACTCGACTTCAGTGGATAGACTGGTGGGCCAAGCTCGGAGGGGGATAGTCCGCTCATCTTGAACGAAGATTGGGAAGGACGATGGCGGAGTAAGCCGAGAGAAGTGGTCGAGCTGGAACCGAGATTGGGGATAGAAGGCTTCCTGCGAATGGTTTCGTCTCCTTGCTCGGCGTCTTTGAGGTTCAGCCCCGAAATCTTCTTCGCCAACGTGTGTTCTGCAAGATAGTTAGTGAACGCTGTGGATATCGAAGACTACAAAAGAAAGTAGAACAAACTGCCCCGCAGCAATCGTCCGACAAGTAGTAAGGTCCAGCTGTCATCCCAGGAAACTCCACGGGGCAACCCAAACTTGAAGGCGGAGCAAACTTTTGGGGGTCCGAAGAAGTACAATGAAGGTAAAACAGTTTACGTACCATTCTTAGCACCGCTCCACGCATTCGGAGTTGGTGGATCGGACGCCTTCTTATCAGCCATGGTGAGTTGCTTTGGTACGGAGAAGGACGGAGTAAAGTGAGTGGCGGATGAGAGGGCCGGGTGAGTTCTGTGGTAATAGAAATCTGTGGTGTTTGACAGGTTGGAGGTGCGTTGTTTGTGTCTGGAATGTGAATTTGGTGTTGACCTCTTTTTGTAGATTTGTGGGAGCTAACCTTTTCGGGTGATTAATTTTGCTTGGCGTATCTTGAATGGAAGCATCAAAGGTGTGCTCGCAGTGCAAGCGCAAGTAAATTGACGTCGAAAGACCTAGACCCTTCATGCTCAGCCTAGCATTAATATGCTTGTCTACTCTGACAAAGGTGAATAAACTTTTGCACCAGAGACTTCCAGCATGGAGAGCAATGGGACAGTATGGCCAGCTGCCAGTGGAGGAAGTATTATCAAATTTTCCGTGATTGGAACACTCACTAATATGCAGTGTAATTGAGGCGTAACATCCGGCCGCGTTTGTGTATTCAAAAGTTGTTTATTTTGAAATACCGTTACTTGAAGAAAGGTAAATGCCTTGATCGCTTACAGTATGAATGTAACAATTCAGGCATCAAATATTACGCCTGTGATGGGCCAATTGGGAAGTTGACTCACGTTAACTTCACTTTCCGATGTTACTAAGAATCCTGGCTGGTGCCCGGTTCGATTCGTGTGGTCATTGGCATTCTCTTCGAGCAATCGTTGATAAGATGCTGATGGTAAGGCGAGGCGTACCGCTTCAGAGGAGCAATCCTGCAGAGCGAGCTTCACCATGCAAAGGCGATTCTGGATAACACCTAGGGGTTATACGGGAAGTGGGGTGACACACAGTTGAGTTGGCGACTCTACTTTAATTTTTTACATGCTCTCTCTATCTCTATCCGGGCCGAGACGACGAGAAAGCAGATCCGAGTAAACAAAGTATATCTCGCCTCCAGCATCATGAACTTGGCGAATGATCTGTGATTGTGGCCTGAAAGATAGCATCAAGCGAAAAGACAACAGCGTTCTTGGAGAGCGATGACAGATTTCGAGCGTCGTGTTGTCGTAAGTGGAACGCAATTCGAGCAGCTTCATGCCTGAACATAATCATTCTAGAACAATCCATTTGTGGCGTTCTGGCCGAAACACGAACGAAGAGCATGCCAGTGCCGAACTCTACTGCGGAAATATTCCTTGATATCGGGCAATAAGAAGCCTAGGTACTTCTTAAACAGTGCGGACGCGCAAGAGCGTTGAATATATATTGAGGAGTTCCGGACTCGAGCTCGGTCTAGCAAAACAAAAGCTTCCGAATCCGGGAATTGAACCCGGGTCTTCCCGGCTCCTCCTGCTCTAATGAGCAGAGATGAAAGCGGAAAATGATAGCCACTACACTAATCCGGATGGACGATGTCTACTAACAAAGAAATATATTAAGACCGAAAGGTTAGCAAACTCTTCCTCAAGTAAGCCCGTAACTCTCCGAAGCTCATCAGAGTCACGAAAGTTCAGTACTCTCATGACGTCGAAGAGGACTAAGCACCTCTCACTTGTAATTCCTTTCTCAACTGAAAATTTCCCAGGTCACAACTTTAGAGTAAACCAAATACTTATATTCATCGCCTCTAAAGAAAACCCTAAAACCAGAGAACAATAACATAACAAAAGTAGCCGTGAATAATAGAAAACAATGGACAAAGGAAAAAAAAAACTCGAAACCGTCGCAAAATACTACAAAAACCTTCAACATATACCAACCAAAACAATTCAAAATGAAACAACGTTAAAGAACAGCGCAGTCGACTCGGATATATCGTAGCCTCGTTTAAATTCCAGTCCAAAGCGCAAAGCGTGTTCTGAGCGATATGGCAGAGAGCGTCGTGAAAATTGCTGTGTAGCAATATATCGTAACTAGGTCTAGAGAGATTGATGTTAGCGAATATATGGGACCCCAGAATAGATGAACAAACTTGAGCTTGAGCCTCATTCTGGGTCTCCTGGTACGTGGGTACTGGACCAGCAACGTATTCGGGAGTTGGAGTGGTTGCCTCGAAATAGGTGGGTGCTTGATCTCTCGGAATCCATCGAAGCTTGTCGTAGTGTTCCAGGATGACCGGCATTTCACGGTATCGGCATTTCCACCATTCTTCTTCCGGTTCGAAGTGCTTCAAGATTTTTTCGATCATATTGTCCGCCTTGCGCATGAAGTCGACGACTTTTTCCTTAACCCATTCATTCTCGGAGTCGCGATCTCGGAGATATGCATGCCAATAGCCCGTCAAAAGTCTACCAGATTGGATCAACTGTGGAATCGTATGTTGTGTCTCGACAATCCACTTCACTCTTCCGACCTCCGCTGGCTTTGTTCTCGGAAGCCCCTCCATATAATGGATAAGCACAGTTAACTTTTGGCAAAGGTATCTGGCTCTCAATCGAAGTTTCAATCCTTGTGGATCGCTTGGTTCTGATTCCTGACTGCTTAGTCGAACAACGTTCGGTGCCTCAGCTGCGTCGGAATTGGCAAAGATCAGATGGCCGAATCGAACAGTCGGTCGTTTGATTGTGTTGTTGTTGCCGATGACGACAGGGATATGCCATCGGCTTGGACGGGGTAGTATCTCTTCGGGCTTCGTGCGAAACGTGCGCGGAGACATGGTACGCTAGACAGAACCAGATGTTAGCACTTGAAGGTCAAACTGAATCGGAATCATGGCAGTGGTACACGTTTGTACAGTTGGATTGCTGGATGACTTACATTCATCGTGTCTTCGGGCAGTGGAGAAAGGCCTTTGGCGTTTGTGAGGGTGCGAGTGGAGAGACTCGGATCGAATCCGTGAGTGAGAAGATCGATAGAAGTAGAAGATAAGAGTATTGGTTTGACGTAGTTGCTTTGTTTGCCGATGTGGAGCTTCTTCGAAGAGGTATTTGGAGATAGCAGATTTTGGTAAGAATGAAAAAAGTCTGAGGAGTCGGTTGTTGTTTGGTCTAGGATTCTGGCGCCGATAAAGAAAGTTTTGAGTTGCTGGCCCAGGGTATAATTTGTGAGGAAGGAGAAAGAAAAGTGTTGGATTCGGCAGGTGCCGGTAAGTCCCTTGCTACTTCCGTTCTCGGAATTTTTTGCAAAAGGTGACTTCCTAATCAGGTGCCACCGCTGCCATGATCAGCTCTAGCCTTTAATGGCCCCAAAAGAACTGGGAGAAGTCCTTCTAGATTTGCGAGGACACGTCTCAAGAAAACTCGGGGTCGAATCCCATGTCCACCGGCCCTGTAGCAGAGTTCATATGCTTGGATACAACCTATGGAAGGCCCTAGAATATTAATACCGACCCCATGTCTTCTCGTCCATATTAATTTCGACTCGGGAAAAGAAGCTCAAACTCTGGCAAGCTTCTCGAATCCGTATGTCTCTTCTCCTCAGAGCATTCGGGCGCTGCATTACCAAAACTGCAAATGGGCAGAGTTAAGATCAGACATCAATTTGCCGACTTGGAAGAGACATCTGAATGCGCCGTATCTCATGAGAACATGCCAGCCGCCTCAGGACCGACAACGTATAGTTCGGGCCATCACTTCAAGAACAGCTCCTTTTGCCGACATCGCCATCAATCATTGGAATATACTTTACAGCTTTGCTTCAGTCCCGCATCTTTCGAACTTTTCCAAGTATTCCAGCATTTGAATTCAACCCCAGCATGTACACCGATTACTCACGAAAGAGGTTGAGATGCAGCAGTACCTGAAGAAATTCAGGCGTGGGTCATGTCGTCAACCGATATATCGATATCCGTGCGCGTGAAATCTCCGGATTACTTCTTCAGCTGAAGCGTGGGCTCAACGCCATCCTTGTCGAGACTGAATATACCTGCGCAGCTGCTCAAAAACAGGCCGATCGATAGCTGAAGAAAGACTGGAGGATCAGGTTAGCCGAGTGGTCGCGGGCCTTTCGGGGAGGCTTGCCTTCGAATAATACCAACCTCTCGAGCCAAGCAGAGTCAACAATCTGGCCAGCTGGCAAGCTGGTGATAATAGTTATCGAAGGTGAATATGGATATTCAAGTAAGTTCGAGCCATGATTCGAAAAGCTCAGCAAATTGGTCTGCATTTCTGTCAGTGAAATTGTCATATATGAGAATAAGCCGTGCGTTACCGGAGTCCCAATTCGCCGTTGCTTGATCCAGAATCTGACTCCAGTAGAAACTCGGATCCGCATCTGATATCGAAAACTTCATGAATTCACCGTTCGCATATTGAGGGCCAAGCTACTGGCAGTCAGTCGGATAGATGAGTTTCCAGGGCGGCGGCCAGCACCCAGGATAAGTTTCGTCAACCGGGATCTTTGGCAAGTAAGGAAGCCAGGTGGCACCAATGCTAGCCACAAAACCAGCTCGGGCTCAGTGAGGACTTACCCAAGAACATGCCTGATCTTGAAGACAACAGACTATGGCCATGTCGGTAGTCGAGAAGTATCTAGCGCCGATAACCTCATTCCATGCACGAGTTATCAAGAAATGTAGAAGATCAGTTAACAAGAGCTGAATGGAAGAAGAAAATGTTGAATTACAGGGTCTCGATCAACGTTCCATTAGACTCAGCTGCTCAAATGTTCCCATAGCAACATCCGCGCATTGATAGCGTCTAACTAAACACCAGCCCACCTCCTGTCTGTGGTCCACGATCGATATAAGATAGAGCTTTCTCCTCGGTATTCAAGAATCAAGACCAGCTATTTCTACCTTCAAGATAGCAATGACAAGCAGCTGAAAGCACCAAGCTCAAGAACCGCCTTCATAAGCAGCATTTCGCAAGAAGGAGCGATATAAATCGGAGCCACATATATATCTGTGGTGGAGGGAATAGTTGACCGAGTTCCAGACCATTCACAAGTGGCTGTGCGTTTTTGTCGCATTCTGGCGTATATTCCCATACCAAGTCTCTCATGGATCCCATCCATTTTGCCCAACAGATAGGGATAAAACATGACCATGAGCTTCATCGACCCCTGGCGTGCAGAAGTCAGTAGATGTAGGAACTCGAATGGGGGAATTGGTACCGTTTTGGTGTACTTCTCATCAAAGACACAACGGACAACACCATCATAGGCATACAGGCCACAATCACGGTCCAACATGGTGAAGAACGGAACGAGCTCGTTGGGAGCTTTCGTAAATTTCGTAAATATCCTGGGAGAAAAGTATAAGTATCTGTGGTGCTTGATTTCCTTCACAGCATTTGGTGAAGGCGACGAAGCTTGAAGCCGCGAGAATCAGAGTCAAAGGAAGCGGGTTCTGCCGCTTGTTCCGTTTTCGGCGATGATGAGGTAACGATGTAGTCAGCGCGGCTTCGCATTGTTGATTTGCTGTAGTTTCGTTTCGTTCTTGTTGTTGTGGATGGAGTAGAGGGCGAAGCTGTAAGACTTTGGGCACTTTGAAAACAAGAATAATGAGACAAGTTCCGGCATTGATATTGAATCCTACTTGGGAATTATTCAAGAAGGCCAGAAGGTACTCCGTATGTGACAGTGATTTTCCGTGAATGAAGACCATGGAGAAAGGTCATCCTCACAGCCAAGCGAACGGACTCCCGCGGTAGCGTAGGCAGCGCGGGCAAAAGCCGAGCACAGAGGCTTATCGCAATCGAAACCTCATCAGAAAGGTTTCTTCACCAGCAAAAACACCACGGTAGCTTTGGTGATACATGACGTAGCCACTCAGCCACGAATTGGGAGCGGATTACATACTTTGTACAACGGCCACGTTGATCTCTTAGAGGTTGACATGCTGGTACTTGTGCAGAGATGAGATGCACACCAATGGAATCCGAGCCTCGATTCCCAGCCAGAGCTTGAAAGAGGCCGTTGCAGTCGTTGTTACCCGGACTTTCAACGATCTGCCCTCGTCCACAAATGACCGTTCACTGTTCCGGCATCTTGGACATCTCCGTACAACCTGGCCATTTTCGTCCGACTCGGTAGTTGATGGTAAAGAGGACACTGGCACCGTAACCTGCCACTATCCGCAGTCCACCTGATGCCACAGCTCTACATATTCTTCCAACCAAGCCAGCTTTAAGCTTCTTCTCATCTGAAACCTTTGCTTGGTGTTGTCATCTTGCTCGTGGTGAATGATCAACCCTTGGAAGAAAAGTCCGACGGTCAAAAACGTGCCTGTTTGTGTCGATCTGGATTGTCGTCAACGTCGACTTTTGACCGGCTGGCGGAAGGCGTCGCTAAGCTGGCGCGGGTGGTTTTTCTATTGTTTCGGGCGCGATGGACGGCAGCGGCATTTGATCGGATAGGGTCTCTAGTTCATCTCGCCAAATGCCGTAGGGTGGAAACGTGGTGCAGGTCAACGACGACGCTGGTGATGTCGTTACACCTGTGGGATCGAGTGGTGATGGTGATGGGAGGTTTGTCTTTGCTTCGAGGCGACTGTTGAGTTGAGGATGCCGGGATTCCACTGATATAACCGGATGGCACAGGGAGAGGACTGGGATTCGTGGAGAGGGCTCCTCCTTTGTTTGAAATGCGCCTAGCCTGGTTGTTAATTGACATGCGTGTGAGTTTTGGGTTGAACAAATCGTGAGAGAGAGGAAAGAGTCATGGCGGACGGGAAAGATACAAGTTGCTGGTGAAGGAGTGACAACGAGAGAAAATCCGAGACGGGCTGATAAAGTAGGCGGTAACAACTCTGTTTGATACCTTGTATCCGTTCAGATTTATCCAAAACCAATATATCCAAAGGAGAGACGCAATCATAGACGAGGCAAGAGGGGAGAATCTGGCAAGATAACGGGAGGAGGATGGTGAGATGTCTGAAGGCGGCCACAAACACAAGGGACGACGCTGGGAGGAATGGGGCGCCAGGTTACACGAGCAAGGGCAGAAAGCTTGGCTGGAAAGCAAATGTAAAAGCGGCAATGTGAAAGAGCGCATGAAGGAACTCAATCTCTCGCCGCTTCCAAATTAATCCCTACCCGTTGTTCTTCCCCTCCACTGTCCAACCAGAACCCTTCCTCCCCACCACATGTTCGCTCCTCTCCCCTCGAGTTGAACGACGGCAAACCTTCGAGGCTCCAAACAATGTGAGCCCGACGATTTTCACCCAATTCATCGAGCGTCAAACCCATCTCCACTTTGCCTTCAAAACTTGCCCAGCTCCTCCTTCACTTTCTTCTCCTTTTTCTCATTTCCTTCCTTTTCCCTTCTCTCCAGAGAAATCTGACTGTCCTGTCGGCTTGAAAACCGAGTTGAAAATTGACCATTCTCATGCAAAGACTGCACTGCTCGCAAGCATCATTCAACCTGACCAGTTGTGAAATTCCACTGAGAAAGCTGATCCGAGAGTTGAAATAGAGTTTCACCGGCGTTGACTGGCGTAAAGCTTCTTCTTCAATTCAAAGTCTGAGCGAAAAGGTCGATTGAAATAAGCTTCTGATTTGTCACGCTTCTTTCCCTTCCCTTCAGCTCCTCCCCTGTTCCTCTTGGGTTTAGTTTTCCTGCCCCTCCTCCTCCTCCTAGACCTCCTCACCAAAAAAACAAAAGAAAAAACAGACGGCATTCTATCGGAAGCGAAACGGTATCCTGACAGTCGACCGACTCATCTCACGACAATTCAAGCAAAAAGCGACAAGTTGGACAGCAAACGAAGCCATCTCGACAAGTCATCTTCATCCGTCATCCTGGCGACTGTTTTCATCTCGACTCGTCGTCTCGCCCTTCGGCTCCATCACCAAATATCCATCCAATTGCAATCTCAAGCGCGGCAGCCATCCGGTGTGGCATCAGAGACTTGATTTTGGCGCCTCTAGTTGGTCGCAAAGCACAATTACTAGGCAAAGAAAACCAAGAAACGCACCCAAACGCTTCAGTCGACGGCATTTCTGCTGCTTCCTTCTTTCTCTTCCTGCTTTGCTGTTGTTGCTGCCTCTTCAGCTTCAACTGCCTCGACTTCTGCAACAAAGGGCCATCGCTTCTCTTTCGAGGCATCCTACCCGGCGCCGCCCACACCCAACAAGGCCGCTCCTAAAAGGCGCACGACACCAAAACGCAAGGGGAGGGCAGAATCTGCAGCGTCTTTTCGCCAGTCGACGACTTTTCCTTCCATTCTCGGTCGCCCACGTCGACGTTCCATGTCTCTTAAACCAATCCAGTTGGGTAAATTCGTTAGACTTGTCAGCTTCCCCAACTACCCGGCCTCCTACGAATCGGATCGATAATGTCTAGCGAAACGCAGTCCCCACAGGAGGCTGCGTACGAGCCGTCGTCCCTTGGCTCCCTAGTTCAACCTCACATCACTCAAGCGAGAGACCTCAACATTGCAACCACCGTCGACATAGCAGCAATGTCGACCCTTTCTGCGCCAAATTCCAACCGCTCCAGCCCGAACCTCTCGCCTATCAAGCCCGCAAAGAAGCACCGGAATTTGGGAGGTTTTGCCGACGGTGTCTTGCGGGGCAAGTCTGTTCGGAAGAGCAATTCGGCCTCCAAGTTGGCCGCCGCCTTTCTCAGGAAACAGCAGAGCTTGTTCGGAAGCTCAAAGAAGCATCACGTCACCGATGGCACTTGGAGTCCGACAACTAGCAGCGGCAGGCAAACACCAGTATCGAACGAACCCACATCACCTCTCGCCCATCATGCCGTCTCTGCCGCCCTGTCGAACCTCAATTACATGATGCAACAAGAAACACCATCCGACATCGAGATGAAGGACGCGAAGGATTACGACGCGAAACGCTCATCTGCACACGTGGAGTCACCCACGGCAATGAAGTCACGGAAGAAGAATGCAGCAGTATACTCGGTGGAGATTGATTGCGAGTCTGAGAGAGCTGTAGCAACGACGGCACCTACGGCACCTCAGGCTCTTAGTCGGGTCTCCACCGCCACAGATACACATCCTGCTCCCCCCCGGGTGGAGGCTACCCGAGGCGCTGAACCTGGACCACAGCTCCGGACACCCAGCGCTCGACGACAAGGAACAGATGGTCATAGTCCGTCATCGTGTGAAAGCGCATCTAAGAAGGCTCGAAGACTCGAGCCAGGCCCCAAAGTACTACCAGCGCAATATCAATTTTGCAACACTTCTGATCTTGTGATTTTGATATCGGATATGCTGGCTGAATTAGTGAGCCTGAATGACAAGTTGCCTTTGAACCCAAACGGACTGACCCGTTTTCACTCTCGGTACTGTGCCCTCTCCTCTTTTTCGAAAAGTTTGTTGTTTTGTTTTCGTTACGATGAAGTTGATATGCGTCTACTACTACATACTTAGTACATTTATACAAGAAATACATTATGTCGTGTGTATAGAGTACCCTTTCTTCTTCTTTTTCTTGTTTCTTTCCTTTTTCGACTCTTCTTTTTTTCTCTTTGGGGGGGAAACTGGTCCTCGATAGATGGAAAGCTTCATTTGGTTCGGCATGGAGTCGTAACTACTTCTAACTCTTCATCATTTCCTTTGTCTTGATATCTTTAGCGATTGCGCCCGAGCCCATACTCACCACTTTTGAGGGCCTTGCTAACCGCCCCACCTTCATAGTGCACCGCCAGGCATCTCAATCCAAGACTACCTTTCTCGCCTCTTCCTTCATCTCTCCCTACAACCCGCCATTCTCCTCAGTATGGTCTATTATATCGACATGCTCTCGACCCACTATCCGCTCTTCACCATCTCCTCCCTCACCGTCCATCGCTTCCTCATCACCGCCGCAACCGTAGCTACAAAGGGTCTCTGCGACTCGTTCCTCGTCAACGGTTTCTATGCCCGCGTTGGTGGTGTCTCGCTGGTCGAACTCAACATGCTCGAACTCGAATTCCTGATGCGGGTTGGATGGCGAATTGTACCTCGGCCCGGTCTTCTCGAAGACTATTACCGCTCCCTGGCTGGACGACTGAAGGACAGGTATAGAGTGGGCGAGGTAGGAGAGGTGGATTTGAGGGGGATTGGGTATGCGGGAAAACGCTTGGATGAGATCGAGACGAAGGGGAAGCCTGACGAGGGGAAGGGGACCAAGACCTATGAAGATACCAGTCGTTGTGGCTTACAAGAGGAGCTGCCGGAGGTGGGCGGTGGAGACGAGGAAGTTCTCAAGGAGGTTTGGAGGGGCTGGGAAGCATTTGGGACGCCGCCGGAGTGGATGCTAGGGGAGAGATGGGCAAGGGAGGATTAAGTTTGTGGAGCCGGAGTTACTGATGGTGGATTGCTCTGCGAGAGGATGTGGCTGATGAGGTGGGAAGGTTGATGTTGGACTTTTGGTTGGTTAAACGGTGCTGCCCCTTGTCAGTCTTGGTATGAGAGTTGGTGGATTCCTCGGATTGCATGGGATTGCCCTGAAGAGAGGTTATGGGTGGCTCTTGCCTCTATTTTTGCTGTGCGTTGTTTTAGAAGGGTGTCTATTTTCCTCTTTCCGGTTTCTCACTCTGTCCCCTTCTTCCTCTTTTCTCCCGCAAAAGGAGCCCTCTCTCCCATATTCTCACGGGCCATGGTACATTATTGCCTCTCCTGCTTCTCTAGACTTTCAGCGCGTCTCTTCCCATACCTCCTTAGATGCATTGCCTTAGATTTCTGGTCTTCTAATTCCTTCCCTTCCCTTGCCTTGCAGGACATATACCCCCTCCTGTCCACCGCACCGCAATATCTCCCTCTTCTTTCATTGTATCCTATCATCTTCCTTGTTGTTCTTCATATTTTGTGTTGGTATTGCTTTCTTGTCTCTGTTTACATAGGGTTTCGGTCATTGGTTGTTTTTCCTCCTTGCTTTTGTTTTTTGTTGCGAGGTTATCACGTTTGTACTTAGCATAACGTTACTTGCACTGCACTGCACTGTACTGCACTATGGGTCGGAGTTTGGGTTCTTTAATGTAATTGTTGTCTGTATTAATTGCTGCTTGGTTTCTTGTAGGTCTGCGCATTGTTTGTTCTTGTAGAGATGGGATGGCGGGTTAATCGATTCATTCGCTTGCTTCTAGTCCCTTGTATACCTATGATTGTGATGATTGTGCCTCTGCTTCGTGAAATTGATGGTGTTGCTGGTTGCTGACTTCGCCAGTAGGTTTGCTACTGAGCCGTCTATAGTTTCTGGTCTCTGGGATTGCGTTTCCACCACAGTACTAGCTGTCCGAGGCATAGATGAATAGAACGTTTTGCGAGTACCCAACGCCCGAGCAATATTCGAATCAGAGCTTTCGAGGTTCATATCTGGAAGCAATTTTCCGAATCTCTCTCTTCACGCTCGGAACGCTCAGGACTGGGAACGAGGCTATATTTGAATTTGATTCGAGTTGGGTTGCCTGGGGTCATGCTAGGTTCGGGAAGGGTCCTCCTTCGACTTGTTTATGGGAAGAAAAGGAGTGGAGGTGTATCCGTCACCAGGGAAACGATGGTAAACATTGGTCAAGGTTTGCGCCTTCCTCAAACGAACGGGACGTCAAGAAAACAAACTGTGGACTCTCCTTCCTTCTCTGTTAATCGGAGAGCTCTCAAGAAAACAAACGGTGGACTCTCCTTCCTTCTCTGTTAATCGGAGAGCTCTCAAGAAAACAAACGGTGGACTCTCCTTCCTTCTCTGTTAATCGGAGAGCTCTCCTTCTCTTTATGCTCAAAGAGAAGGAAAGAAGAGTTAAAAGACCCACAAAACTCTGCATTTCCGCAACACCTCAACAACTCCTCCAAACAACACACCTTTGTTTGTTGGAGAACCACCAATCGCTCGACCTCTTCCTCGAGAAGCCCTTTCAATACCTTCCGCTTCTTCAGGTTCACTGTTTGACCACTTTTCTCTATCTTTCCATCTTTTGGTGCTACCCCTTCCACCGTCCACTTTTTCAACCACAAACTTCCAAATCACTTCTCCCTACGATTTCGACAGCTCCGACTACGACTACGACTCCTCAACCCCCGGTTCGGCCTGGAACTCCTCCGCTTCCCCGCGTTGTCGAGCTGCCAGCAGCTGGCGATGCTGCAGTCCCATGGAGGGTGGTTTACGCGAACTGTCAGAGAGAATGGGCCAAGTGTGAGGGTTGGCTGAACTATGTCAACTCTTTAGATGCGTCCAGACCTAAGGATTGCTCTCGTTCGGAATGGCTTCTCGAAAAGGGCGTTTCCTTGCGCAGGCTGGAGAAGGCGTTCAAGGATGTGGAACTTTCATGGCGTTTCTTTCGAGACCGGCCGGCTACAGAAGCAAGGCTCTCTTGTTACGAAAACATTCTCGCTAGGATGCAGGAAGTGGTTCGTTTGTACACTCTTCATTTTGAATCTTCGACTCGTCCAATCTGGCGCCTACGTGGAAGTAATGAACTGCCACCCGTCTTCAAAGAGATAGGAGAGGACACTCATTGGACCATCCCGGATACTACGCAAGTTGTCGCCAGCGTCAATAGCAGGAACATTCGGATCCCGATTCCGGCCTATGGCCTTGCTGCAGTCGGTCAACAACCTCCAGTTTACCAACTTACTCAGACACCAGTACCGGCCCAAGATGCAGCGACTGTTGTTCCCGGTGTTCCTCTTCATACGAACATTCCTGTCAATCCTGTACTACCGAATGCTGGTCCTGGCCTTAATGTTGCACCTGTCTACACGCCACTTCCGAGGTTGAGCCGGGAGATGCAAGAATTGCGGGCTTCGCTAGATCTGACGCACCCCTCAGCTGGTTAACTGTAACTGGTCAATTGTTGTCAAGGAGCAGTGCTTGGCTAGGTGGAGGGATGTTTTAAGCATATGGTGGACTGGGCTGGATGTTGATTGAGCTGGGCTGCTGTTAGGTCGTTATCTTGTGTTGGTTGCTAGCATTCATTGTTATATGCTTGGGAAGTCGAGGTCATCTAGGCACAGACTTGAGATGCATAGATGTGCTGGTATTGTTATCTGGAAGGCAAGCATTATGGGAATTATTACATTCGGTATTATTAGCTGCTTATTCGTTATCTGAATGGTCTTAATCGCGCGTCGCTTGTTCTCGTTGATATTCATCTGACGGATATATAGCGTGCTTTTTTGCTCAGCTCTTGATCGTACTATTTACCTACCTTTAAACATGAGATAAAGTCAATTGCTCCTATGGTTTAACTTCCTCATTCAACAAGTATTCAACTGTCTCTTTTCCCGTTGGTGTTTTTATCTACAATGTCGCTAAGACGGACAAGTAGGAATAGTTGCCCGCTTGCTACAAAGCCGCAGGTATCTGTCCCAATCTTGGTTCATGCGTTCTAATGCCACAACTGACGGTTCCCTCGAACTGTCCGTTACCTTCTCCCTCTTCTTACTTTTTTTCCGTGTCGTTTCCCTCTCAAGTGCGGCCATTACAGCTCTCACCTTCCGTATGGTCCTGCGAAATGTGCTCTCCAAGTCGATATGGTACCTCTTTACGACAGAGCTATCTTTATTGAAGATGTGATAGGCATTGCACACAGCCTCTTCCAACATGGACTTGATATACCTCAGATCTCCAAGCTTCCTCGCAAAAGACTTGTCATATCCACGCGAATAGGCCGGAACTCTGACCATGCATAACGTATAAGCAAGGGGAACCAGCATGCGACACCGGTCAGCATGAAACGTCGAGTCGAGGTAATAAAACAGCATTCGTAGCTCGGTGCTTGTCAAAGGTCTGCCGTCAATCTGCCATCCATCTTGCAGGACAGGCTTGACTGTGCGCATTTCCTGAGAGGGACGAGGGAGGAGATGCGTTATGGTCCAGTATAGAGCAGACTTGCGGACTTTGCCATCGTTTTCCACTTTTTCTCGAGGTATCAGTGGAATAAAAGAAAAAGTTGCAGTTGTGCCAATCGGGACTCGGAGGAGGATGTATGAGCCTTGGTTCGGCTCTGGATTGGGCACCAACTTTGTGGAGTCCATGGCTGTGCCCATGCTGGTGTACGGGTGGGCTTTGGTTGTGTCTCTTATCGTTGCCATTGAGACAAACTGATGAAGTTTGGCATTGAAAAGATTCCCGGAGATTGGTTAATTCAGGTACCTGTAATATTCGTAACTGCTTTTTCTCGCTGTGAATTCTCAGCAAAGTTTGCAGACATGCTTATACAGTCCGAATCCGTCATGCATCAACTGATCCCCGACAGAACCGTCTGAACCTGGATTGACTTGCAAAACGATGCTCCAGGCCGCCAGTTGCAGCTTGGTAAAGTTATTTATGTTACCCGCCCGAGGTCCTCTCGTAAAGCCAGATCATGATTCATTTTCACATACGGTCATAGATTGAAGAATATACGGCGTCCACATCGCCTCATCCGTATAACTGCAAGACTTCAAAAGCCCCCAGGTAACCGCATATATGCATATCATCCCAGAAGCAGTTGGTTGTGAACGTAAGTTAAGTAAGCAGCATTGAACTCAAGGCCTAACGTTAAGCTAACGACTATTAAACATTATGAAAGGGAAATAAAAACATCTTCAACCATAAAGCAACTTGTTCCCAACATCTCTCTCAAGACTGGGGACCTCTTTGTTAATGCATGTAGTGTCGAATGGCCTAAACCCCACCCTCTTCCTCATCGATGAAATCATCCTCCTCATCATCATGATCCCCCAGCAAATCCATACCATCCAACACCGTAGCTGGCTTCGTGGTGACAGGCCCTGCACTCGTCTCTGTGGCAGAGCTCGCCTCTCCAGCGGCAGTGACCTTCTCGGCCTTCCTCCATGTCCACCATGGCTCCAGTCTCGAGACGACGGTAATGTCCTCGGGCAGGGTCCGTGGGATGCTGCGAAAGTATGGAGGTGCTGGGAGGGTTTCGGCGAGCTCGGTGAGGATAAAGACGAACTCTAGTTGTATCCATCCTTTGCAGTGAGCGAAAATGTTCCTGAGCGTCTTGATCCCATAATACCCAAACCAAGCCTCGACCGGTGCATCGAGGATGGCCAACGCTTTGAAGACTTCTCTGTGAGTTTTTTGCTTTTTCAGTCGCCTCAGAGCTTGCTTAGACGTCAAAGTCTCAAACTTCTTGGTGGCAGTCTTCTCTTGTGCAATGGTCATCTCTTTGGCGATACTGCACATCAACTTTTGATAGGTAACCTTTCCCGTGATTCCATGGTCGGCGAGCTCAGGGTTGGTGTTGAGTAAATCGACAACTTTGTTCGGCAGCTTCTCGAGGTACTCAGCCGCTTGAAGTAGGTAGTGCTTATTATCGAGGTCCTTCCTCTGTCCCGTGTTAGATCCCTCTCCGCTAACTGTTACCAACCATGATAGGAGGCAGCTTACCGTTCCTGAAAGCTCTGCCTGCAAAGTGGCCATTTCGACATCCTTCTCTTCAATTC
The DNA here is from genome assembly GCA_003788565.2 of Ascobolus immersus RN42. Lineage (NCBI taxonomy): Eukaryota > Fungi > Ascomycota > Pezizomycetes > Pezizales > Ascobolaceae > Ascobolus > Ascobolus immersus. The sequence goes on along the minus strand of ML119720.1, from coordinate 174,014 downwards.
TGGTCCGAAGAGCGGTATTCTCTTCCTTGAGCGTTGTGATCTCTGCATCGACCAATGCCTTGCCTTCGACGAGCTCCTTGCACCGTGCGTTGACTTTTGCATGATTTCTTTGCGCCTTCCTCAGCTCCTTTTGCACATCTGAAAGTTTGCTCGACTTGTTTTGAGGCGCGACGGCTGGATTCCCGAACGGCCCGTCAAGCTGATCAAGAGCATCATAGAATCTTTCTTCGTGATCGTCCTGGGACATCGGTATTATCGTAGGCTGGTCGGAACTTTTTGGCGTTATTGTCGATGAAATATGCGTCGGGCAATGATCTGTTTTGTGACGATAGGATGTTGCAGGAGTGTTCAGCGGAGGGAGGGAAGAAAAGGAAGGAACAAAGAAATTCCCAATTAAAATCCCTCTCCTTCCCAATTAAAATACAACAAGTTAGTAACAAGCAACCACACAAGTAAACCAGGGTCTTCGAAGAAAATAATTCTTATCTCTTTTCTCACCTGCAATCGAAGCAACCTGGCTGTGTACGAGTACAGTTTCCGTGAGCATTTTCAATTCCAATGCTGACCGATGTTGTCTTCCTTGAAAACTTAGTAAACGGCTGCCTTGATGAGTATTGCTAATTTTTCTCAGCATTAAAGTGACATGTTCGAAGCGTATATTCGATCTCGATCGGAGAATAATGAGAGAATAGTATTAAATAGAGACTGAAGAAGAGGAAGTATTTAGGTCAGGATGATTTATACTAATGTACTAAGTAGTTTCTAAAGATCTTCGTCATCGCTGTCAGAGTCTACTTCTGCAGCACTCCTTTCAAGAGCCCTTCTAATCTCCTCGACTTCTCTACGGTTATCCACAAATACATCATCGTACGCAGCAAACACCTCATCGACCAAATCATAGTCGGGAAACTCAAAGGCAGCTTTGTAGATGCAGGACCTTACCACTATCTCAAACGCAAATCTCCAGCTTTCTATGCTGCAGCTCAGTTCCTTCAAAGCACCCAAAAGACCATGATGTAGAGGATATTCCTTTTCGTTTTCCTTCCATATCTTCATGACTTCCTCATTTTCCCCTTTCCTCCAATCCGAGTGTTCTTGCACTTTTCTCCAACGCAGATCAGCATCGTTCCAAGGAAGGTTCAACTCCTTTTGAAGCTTTCTGTCTTCCCTGGCGAGCTGCAATGCTATCCAATCAAACTGGAAAAGCTGTAATCCATTATCCTCCATTGTGCTTGTCACCAGGTAGAAGAATCTTCGCATGTGAAGAGGTCCCTCGCGAAGGAGCAATCTGGAGTTAGGCCAAGTGCACTATGGCGATTGTCAGTAAATCACGAGAGTAAGGAACTAGTGCAAGCCATACAGGATAGGCGTTATTGTCTTTCATCCAGTGGTCGTATTCGTGGTAGTCGGACATTCTTGGGCCGGAAGTTGATTTATCTGAAGTTTCTTCCTCCTTTTCTGGGTCTTTTGGCACAGAACTCTGCAAAAAGTTAGCAAAAGCGTCATGAAATCAGATCGATGCCCAGAGGATCACACACTTTCGAGAGCATGGAAGGACGACAATGATCCCAGTATAGGATTATTCCGACAGCCAAACCAAGCGAGATTGTAGCGATACTGACGCCAACCTTTCTGAGAGGTTTGGCCAGGGTCCAATGGATAAGTCCTGTCATGGCGCTGGTGGCCGCAGAAATGGCGAATTTGTGGTTGATAACAAAGGAACGTTCATTCATGAACGGGGTGTTGACGGTGGTGCTGTCGTATCGAAGGTCAATTGGTATACTCTTCAGCGCCTTCGGATTGAGAATGGTCTCCATTTGAAGGTTTGTCTTTGGCGGAATTTGGCTCTTCGAATGATGCAAACATGAAGGTAAGTGTTGCTGAGAGGAATAGACAAAGAAGGACGGGTCGTTGTGGAATGTCTTGGAACCACGTGACTCGAAGAGCCCTGGCGGAACATATTAACTAGCCACTTTTACCGAGCAGAAGCCACACCCCCACATACTTTGCATTCCTCCACAACGCTTTGTTTCAGCCACGCTCAACCCTGTGCTTCGAGAGTCTACGGGGCCGCTCCGCGAGACGTGATTACCACAGCACGATCCTTTGCTCTTGACGTATTTGCGCTCTTCGGTACAGCTGTACAGCCTCGCGTCCACATTAGGGACAAAGTGTGAAGGTATGTACTCGTAACCACTTGGTCATGAACTTTCTAATGGTGAAGCTTAGATGGCCCCCACAAGGTGATGCAGAGTCTCTTACCTGCATATCTATGCGCCTATGTCCCCGCATCATTCATGTTGCGGTTGAACACGCCGTCGCCATCACCTTTCCCTACTTAACTTTCTCTACCCCCAACCGTTTTCGAATCGTTGCGAGTGGACCACCATCATATCCTCCAGATGTCGTTCTTACTTCTCCCACCAGAGCTTCACCTCAAGATCGTCAAATTCACAGCGGCATCATCAGACGCGTTCGATCTCCTCGCAGTAGCCAATACCTGTCAGCAGCTGCATAGTAGCTTCCGACCCTCGTTTTTCGACGCTGTTCACAAAGAGCTTCAAAAAAATAGTGAAGGGACGGATTGGTTTGGACGACTCTCCAGGGCACCTCCCCAGCTCATCCTCGAGTACTGCTCTCGTTATCCTGAGGCCGAAGCGGTACATCTCAGCAAGCTTCTCCAAGCCATAGTCCTTCGAAGTGCTCGGGATTCTCAGGATCATCTCCAATGGCGTCTCCAGCGCGTCCGTCGAAATACCGCCTGGGAGACTCGAAACACGAAGAATCTCGACTTTGGAGGCGAGCTGCCGAGCGCCTTTGGCTCCCATCACAGCGATTTCCACCACAGAATCTTGACAGAAGGTAGTGGGGCTGATTCGGGTCATGACTATGACACCGAAGATTCTCTCCAACAAGCGCTAGCCTTGCTCGCAAATCGACAACATGCCGACGAGGAGCTGGTTGAGCTTATCTGTTCTCGCCATGCTACTTTCCGGGATGGTCTATTGGAGGTTATCATGCGTCACGATGGTGCTTGGATGCTCTCGATGCTCCTGCAGTATGGAGCAGAAGCAGGTTCCGACTCTCTCTGTCCTCTTCTTACGGACGATCCAGACTATCAACCTCTATTCGAAGCAATCAAGCATGGCTCACAAGATGTGGTTGACCTTCTAATCGAAGTTATGGGCGACCCCAATGCAACTGGTGCTGGATGTGACTATGTTGGATATAGTCCTATCTTTTACATTATGTCCGTGCTCACCGGCAAGGCAAGTGAGCTCGAAGGGACTCATGTGTACAAGAGGAAGCTGCGGCAAGTGGAGTTGCTGGTTCAGAATGGGGGTGACATAGACTGTTACGGAGCTCCGTATTCGATACTCACGCATTTTCTCGGATTTGATAACGGGGAAGGCCCTGTTGGTGATAGTATTATCAACGCCTCTCGGATTATTCCTGGATTGTTTAAGCTAGGAATGAGTCTGAGCCCAACGCATGAGCCGAATGAAGGAAATATCGAGACGAGTCAGTACCTGTACACTCGATTGAAATTCGAATACGAAGTACGACGTCCAGGGCTTCACGGTATTCTCTCGAAGTTTGATGCCTCCAGCTACGCGGGAAGCGATGAGGGACAGCAACTCTTCAGATGGTGGATCGAGAATGGGGCGGACCTTGAAATTGTTGACCCAAATAATGGTTGCACGCCACTCGTCCATGTTGTCCGCAGATACACGGCGCTTCCAAGCTTTACTACGCAATACGCGTCAGGTCGATTGCAAATGTCTGCGTTTGCCAAATTGCTTGTTGAAGCAGGTGCCAGTCTGGAGGCAACTGACCTCAATGGGTTCAGTCCACTTGTTATTGCTGCTTCTGGTGGAAAACGAGACCTTTTGGAGATTCTACTACCAGATCAACCGGAGGAGGTAGAAAAGTGGATGAATAGCCAAGCCTGGTGAGCCAGCTTTGGGTTGAAGTATTCGAGAAAGGATGCCGGGAAGTTGGCTCAGAAACTTGTGTAAGCTCCGAGAGTCTCATTGCCCTGGCGTTATTAACACTCCGTAGAGACGTCACTATCAATGGAGGAAAGCGTTTTATACTAGTTCCAGCTCCAAGAAAGCCCAGTCTTCGTGGGCGGAATAGAGAATATCGCCAGGTATAACGAATGGATGCAGACATGCTGATGTATGAGGGCAGCTACCGAATACAGCTCCAATCAGAGTACTTCGCTACTTCTTACGAGCAAGATACCTTCAAACGGGCGTGGATTTCCAGCTGTACGCCAACAAGGAGGCTCAAACGGCCGGCGACTTCATGTATAAATCTCATATTCTCCGGTCTGCATGCGTATTTCGATACTTGGTTGCTTCAGATTTACTTCGACATGCCAACTCCGACCGCTCACCGATTTCATTCTTCTCTGTCTTTCCCTGCAAAACAAACTCCTCTTGGCTGGAGACGAAATCAGCTCCACAAGTTCAAGTGTGATGTTTGTACCCAGCAGTTCCGTGCCACTGATAGACTGGTTTATTGCAGAAGGCCGTGGCTAAACTGTCCGTTTCGGAAGGATGTGAAGATGTGTGGGGCTCATCGGCATCGAGAGTGTGCCATTTGGATGAATACGCAAAAGGGAACAAAGAACCATTGCGCAAACCACAATATTTCCCGGTAACTAAAGTAAGTACGAATAGAATATTTGGTTATTCAGATCCTTGGAATATATCCTGGTCATGTTTTGTGGATGCTACATACATGTCTGGGTATGTACGAACTACCGGATCCGCACTGATTGCATGGCATCTTCTTTGATCCGTCTGGTTAGATCTATGAACGTTCCGTAAAGTCGGGTCCGGAAAGAACTGCTTCCGCCTCTTCCGCAACCTTCATCGGTCGCTTCGGAACCGAGCTGGATTTAAGGTTTCCGTGGGCAGTTATGCAGTCAGCTTGCATTCAGCTGCAAGTGTTCGGCACTGTCAATATGGACCAATCACGTTAAGCTGGGAGTGACTTTCTCAAAATATCCGGTAAAGCAGCCACCTTTCCTGACGTCGTCATTCAAGCTCGAAGCAAATAAGGCGTTCGCCCAAAGTCTTGGTATGGATTTCACTGTTTGCATCAAAGCAGTGGGATCAACCGCTGGCATTGTTGAAAGGCGCAACTTGCAGCATATGTACAGTGGGATGATGCTCGGAGGTGACCGGCATACATGGCCGTTGTGGCTGCAATACTGTCGAGGTAACCCAAGCCGTCCTATACGATGCTATCCCAGGCTGCATATGCAACCACAGAAGCGGCTGATTTGGACATCATGAATTGGCCATGCTTTTTCTCAACATATAAGCTATCTGTTTCTCCCTTCTTTAGCCCTCACTACTCACACAGCAGGCGACCAGAACAGACAACATTTTTACTCCACAGTCAAACTCGCATCCACCCAGCCTACAACTGCATCAACAACCAGCTCTAGATCCAGTCCTTAAAATGACTCGAACTTTCCCCTTTACTTCCACTCTCGCTCACGGCGATGGAATTCCAGATCTCACTGGAAAAGTAGCCATCGTAACTGGGTACGTACCTTCCCTCTCCCTTCCCGTTCCCATTCTTACTAATGCTTTACAGCTCCAACGGAGGCATCGGCATCGAAACAGCCTACTACCTTGCTTCCCACAACTGCACAGTCTACATTGCCTCTCGGGAATCCCAGAAAACGACTGCCGCTCATAGTACCCTTCTGGAACGCCTTCTGAAGGCCAAGGTTCCCAATGCTGAGAAGCTGTTGCACATTCTCCCTCTATCCCTCAACTCCATTGCGGCCGCGAACGATGCTGCCCGCCACTTCCTATCCCTCAATACCGGTCGCTTAGACATCCTCATCAACAACGCAGGAATTGCTTTTGAGGTCGGTGACAAGCTCAGTCAGGATGGCTTCGAAATTCAGTTCCAGGTCAATTTTCTGAGCCATCTCGCATTCACACTTCCTCTTCTCCCGCTCCTCCAAAAGACGAGTGTAGAACACGGCTCGGCCCGGCTTGTCAACGTTGGTTCGGATGCTCATAGGCTCTTTGTAACACCACCAGAAGGTGGGAAGGAGCTGTTTGGTATGGAAGAGATCCGGACAGCGGCGAAGCCTGCCAATGGAAATAGTTGGGGTGTAGGAGACATAGGTGGCTCTGGGAAGCGTTATGGTCTTTCCAAGCTAGCAGTTTTGATGGTCACGACTCACCTTTCAGACTTGCTTGAGCAGGAATATCCTAATCTTCGCATCATCACGACGCATCCGGGAACAATCGCAACGACTGGGCTTGGTGGTGGTATGGGGCAGTTTGGAATACCATCTTGGGTGCTTGGAATCACGCAATGGCTCGCGAGTGTATTCTATGGTGGATTGTCAGAGGAGGATGGTGCGTTGAGTGCAACGTGGGCTGCTTGTGCTGAAGTAGTGGAGAAGGAAGGAATCAGAGCCGGTTACTGGGTTCCTGTGCAGCGTTGGTATGGCGGTGCGGTTAGAGCCATTGGAGAAGGAGAGGTGAATGCATTGAGCCACGATAAAGAAACCGGGAAGAAGTTGTATGACTGGGCTGTTGAGTATATCCAAAGATATACAACTGAGGCGGCATAGGAAGGGAGATATAGAGCTGATAGGAGGCGATACCAATATACCGTCTGCGTGCTTTCTTTGGCGGGAAGATACTAAATGATAATGTAATAGACTGCGTCAGTTGATTCGTACATGTTCATGCACAGTAACGCATACCTAGGTACTCACGAAATGCAATTGGCCTACTCTGTAAGTAGTCAGTGGGTGTAAATAACAGCTCCACTTGTCAGTTCTTCTTATCGACCGAAGCGTATCCTCGTATGTAGCTTCCAGTCAACCGGGAGCGTCACGAATCATAGGCCCGGAGATTTTGAAAGGCCGCATGCAGTTTTCCCTTCTGATGTCGTCGACGCGAGCACTCATTGCATCCGGCCGCAGTCATAGGCTTCCACACTAAACACCATCCCCGAGCTGCAGCTCCCCGTCCTGCACCTAAATCCGGATATTCCCCCCAAAAACATATTCCCCAAACCATATTTTCTACTGACACATGCAGGTCTGCCAGTTATGGAAGTACTTCCCTCATGATCCGAGCGCAATTGCGCAACACCATTCGGTAACCATGCATACATCCGCACCGTCGAAAGCTTGAACTTTCCCTTTTCACCATCATAGGAATCGGGGCCCCAAAACAGTATCAGTAAGTATCTTGAAGCTACTCTCTCTTAATTCAACGTGTCTTTCCGCTCGCTTATAAGCCCTCCTCACTATACTGTAGTACCACCTCCTCGCTCCCTCTCGCCTCCCCTCTCTCTCTATCCGGCTCTCCCCATCTGGCCCCCCCATCTCGCTTCAGCCCGAGATCGCCGAGACCGGCCCATTCTCCCGCTTCACCATTGGGAGCACCAAACATCACCATGAAGGCTGCCACACTCCTCTCCCTTCTCACCATGCTGGCCGGTCCAGCCTTGGCCCTTCCCCAAGCTGTAGATTCCGAAGCTGAGCTTCACCCTACCAGCACATCCTCCGTCTCTGTCCCACCATCAACGACCTTCCACGCCGCCTACGAAACCGCCACAATCGGCATCCTCGATCCCATCGATCTCTCGCTATTCTACGACCCCTCCAACCCACGAGGCCTTACCACCGACTCCGATTCCGAGGACGAAGATGATGCCGAGGCCGAATCCGATTTCGACGATGAAGCAGATCACATCGAGGCCGAACTCGACGAAGATGACGAGGCCACTATGATTTACTGCGATGGCATTGCCCTCGGGCGCTATACGCAGGAATCTCCAGACCCAACTGATCCTTCCAGCGAGAGCGAGACTCTCGCATCTCCCTGCTCAATCCCCACCGAGACTGAGGCTCTTATCCCACCACTCAGTTCTCTTGACGAGGGTGCTAGTCCCTTCGAAATGGTTTACTGTGCTGGTGGCATCCCACTTGGACGATTCCCATACTCTGTCCGGGATAAACTCGTAGGCTGTGAGATTCCCGAGACGGTTGAGCAACGCGTCCAGCGCTTGAAGGATGAGACGGAGATTGATCCTTTGGCGGAGGCCAAGTGTGAGGAGCTTGGGGCGGAGTGTCATACTAGGGCGGAGCTGTTGAAGGTGCAGGTTGAGAAGGCTTATAAGGAATGGTTGGAGGAGGAGAAGGGGGTGTGGGTGCCGCCGAGTAAGGAGGTGTTGGAGGAGTGGAAGAAGGTTAGGGAGGAGATGAAGAAGGATGTTGAGGAGGCGTTGGGAGAGGATGATGGGGAGGGGGAATGTCCGGCTGAGGGGGGGGTGGAGGGGTGTGTTAGTGTTACGGAGATTTAGAGGGTTTAGGTGGGATTTTCAGTGATTGGTTTGTGATTTTACTGCTTTTTATACCTGGGTAAACTATAAAGGACTTCTTCTTTCTTCATGTTAGGTAGACAATAATACTAGAAACGTTGATGGCCAAGAATCACACCCCGGCCAAACCTCTCGATGTATCTATAGATCTATCCTAAGCTCTTCCTTGCCGGCCACGCCATACACTTTGCCAGGACAACGTTTCTGCAGCTCAGTACTAGCAAGCCTAACATCCTCCAAGCCAAAGCCTCCGAAGTGCATTGCCCGCCATATGAACCGTTTCGTGCAACGCCTATAATACCAGTACGAGCTCGAGGTACACCCTATGACTCCAACACCCGCTTTGCATATCTGCATGTACGCCCGTTTTATGTCGGACATACAGTGCCAGTGCTTGATTCTTCCGATATGCCAGAAGCCGGTGCAGCAGGAAAGACACAGATACGACCCGGGTCGGCCCAGAGTAGACAACAACGATAGTTGGTTGCCTCCACCTAGCTACTCCGTCAGGTAGAACGAGAAGAAGAACTGGACAAAAGAAGTCGAAGCGGATTTCTTTGCTAGAAAGGATGATACAGTATTGTGAAGGTGGTACGAACGCAGCAACGTACGTTTCGGGTCCCCTTGCAATGTGTTCATCCGGCCTGATGAACCATACGCTGGATCGGAGTTCGCCGGTATTGGTCTCAGGGGTGGATGGAGGAGGGAAATATAAAGTATGTCTGGGCATTTAGTGGAAGAGTGCCGAACGATAGGGGTTTCTGAGAGCATCTTCGAGGGCGTTCAATCAGAAGAAGGGGCAGTGCAGTAGGGACAGAGCAGTCTCAGACACGGCTCGGAATCCAGCACCCGAGGCAGATTATTTTGCGATTAGAAACAGAAAGCATGCAGGCAAGCAAGTAGTTACCACCTAGTAGTTTCGGCCTCTGCAGTGAGAAAAGCACGACGAAAACATCAGAATCCTCAGCCATCATGTGAGGAATTAAACCACATGCAAGGCAAATCAATAAGACAAATAGACTTTTCTGCTTCAAAGGGATACCGAAGCCAAAGACAACCGAAAAGCATAGCGCTGAGCAAGTTTTTCGATGAATGTGTGACCATCCATCCTCAATTTTCACGCCTCGACACCTTCCATAGCCAACTACCTCTGGATCCCACAAAGCCTGTAATTAATTACTACCAGGAACTACCAGGAACCAGCGCTCTGCCGAAAAGATTCATGAACAAACATTAACTCCCCCCGCGCCCGCGAGAATTGACGGTTGAGGATAAAAAGGAAACCAGAACGAGTAACACTCATCGGAAGTAGCAAACAAAATAAACCAGATACCGAGCAAAAAGTAAATGAGGGAAGTTGAAAAGTAGATAAACATGAATATTCATGAAGAAACGTCAATATGTACAAAAGAAAGAAGGATTGATGCCTATGCTTAGCAGAGTGATTAGGAGATGTGAGGTCCGATCCAGCTGGAAGAAGGAAAAGAAAGCTGGACGAAGATAGACTACTAAACCGTACTAATGGGAAGTACTCGAGTGACGATGTCGTCATGCTGATAAGAAGGAAATAAATATGCCAATGAGAACGAACAAGTGAGAAGAGCAACCCGTCCCTCAATGCAAGATAAGAATGATAAGTGACAGCCGAAGGAACGCTAGATTGAGAGCAAATAAACCAAAAGGATGAGAGACAGTGTGCCAAAGAAGGGACAGACATGATGAAAAGAAACGGTAATTGCTAATTGAGCGATAAAGAGATGCAAGCGCAATGTTAAACCCCTTTTGCAAAGAACCCAACAAATCGTGAAAGAGATCATGCATTAACACCGAAAAATGAAGAGAAGGAATGGGATGCGAGGACAGTGAAAGTTGAGAACAGGCCAACTAATATCCGCATAACCCACATACCCCAAGCAACAGGGCAATGCGGGAATGGGTAAAAGAGTAAACAAAAAGAATAACAAAAAAAGCAACCGAGGAGATAGGCTAGCTTGCCTGGGAAAGACCGAACTTGAAAACGTTATATCCATTCTCCTTTGGAATCCACAATTACCTTATAGCTTTAACAAGGCACAAACAACCAACAAAACAACCAACAAAAACAGCCCATAAACTTCTTTCCATTTCACCGTCCCTCCATTCAACAACAAGAAGCAAGCAAGACAAAGCCGACAACGGAGACCTCTCACGTAGCCGCTTCGACAGTGACAGTAGGAATGTTTGGAACCTCTGCACCTTCATTCCGCTTTTCAGTCTGGCCTTCTCCTCTTGGAGCCATTTGCTGCCCTTGCTGCCCCTGCTGTCCTGCCTGTCTTGGGTGCCCCGATTGACCTGGCTGCCCTCGTCCCATTCCCCTTCCATCACCAAAGCTTCTCGGCTCGCCAGCGTTTCCAGGTGGAGGCCTTCTGAAGCTGTTGTTTCTCGGTGGCATCGGCATTCCACCATTCTCGTAGTTGTTGTACATAGATCGTCTCCTGGTCTGCTGAGGCGGTGCCAAATACATGTTGAGGTTGTTGTAGTGTTGTGGTGGAACTGGCATCGATCTGCGTCTCGGATCTTGTGGACGCGGCCCATTCTGTCGGCGTTGTGCATTGAACGGTGGGTTATTTCCTCCTGTCTCTTCCAATATAGTCGGCTCCATGAATCTTTGTTGCTTGCCGTACTGTGAAGGATGTGATGGGAATGGAGGGGATGGTGCAGGTGCTGTACGTCTTCTTGGAGGCGGAGGGACACGCCCTGACTTTGGGTACAGATAGTAGTTTCCTCCCAATGGGTCGCCAGCAAGAATGGAGCTGTGAGTAAAGTCTTCGACGGATGGCACAAAGGCCAAATCCGGATGATTGAGAGGCATAGGTGCTCGAAACGAACCTCTGGACCGACCGGAGCCACTCGTACCTCCTGTGTTTGTTGTGTTTCGAGATGAAGTAGATCTGAGCGACGTGGAGGAGGAGTTGGATGAGATTGGAGGGCTTGGTGATCCAGGATGTGGCAGCGACAGATTCGACTGGCTCTTAGCCTTCTTCAACGAAAACATGTTGATCAGTGAACTCCTTCTCTGAGGCTTCACCTGCGTCCGCGAGGGTGGTAAGGGAGACGGAGGTGGTGTCGGCAACGAGTTTGAATCGACAACCGTTGATAGTGGTGAGGTGCGCCTCATGCTTGCAAGGCTACCAGAAGATTGAGCGGTCGTTTTCAGTGGAATCGATGGGCTCGAGGTGGACGGCGAAGTGTCTGCAGTCGTGTTCTCTCCACTGGTGCTACTGATGGAGTCGACGGTCGATGATGATGATGATGCAACGTCGGCATCTCCAATGATGAATTTCGAGCTCGATTGGCTGGATACTGGGGCCGAAGATGCCTTTGCTCCACCATTTCCGTTGTTTTCCTCCTTCCCATAGGGCGATCTGTCTTGCTGGACCCTGTCGACCTTTGGCGCTTGTGGTGCAGCAGTGGGTTTTGCCGAGATGATGCTATCACGCTTCCCCACGAAGGACATCGGCCGAGAAGATAGCTTCGTGAAAACAGACTTCTCCTTCACCTTCAAGTTGTGCTCAGCCTCGACAATGACAAGTCCAGCATCTGCGACGGCAACAACAGAAGATCCCTTATCCTTCTTTCCATGATCCCTAAAGAACTTCCCAAGCAACCCCATTGCTGCTGATTTCCGGTGCGGTCCCGACCCAATAGCTTAGCTCCACTCGACAGTTGCAAGGCGGTAGTATGATGATGATGCAGTCTCCAGAGTAAATGGCGATGACAAGCAGACCAAGCGAACGTGTAATTCAGGACGATAAACGAGGTAGTTGATACTGAATATTGCTGCAACGATCGAAAACAACGAAAGTGAATCGGCCCACGAGCGATGATTAAAACGTGTCCGAAGCGGTCGTGATGGCTGAAAGGAGTTGCTAAAGCGAACGAAACAATGGCAGGAAAAATGCGGGAACAGAGAGGTGTAAAAAGAACGAAGAGGGGGGGTGGGGGGGAGAACGAGCGTAAAGAAGGATTGAGAAAGGGAAGAAACAGAAGAAGCTTGGGGGTTGACTGTGCAAGGAAATGGGTTGAGATGATGTAAAGGGCAGGAAGGGTCGACAGTCGACCTTGGCAAACGAAAAAAGTTAGGTTCCAGATAAGTGTTGCGCAGCCGCAAAAACAAGCAACCGTTAGGGTGGGGGGTGGACGTTATCAGTGAGCTAAAAGTACGGACTTGTACCCGCCGACCAAGTAAGTAGTTGCGACTTGAAGATGAGAATGTACGAGTACTTGATATGGGATAACGGGACTCAATTAAGGTGGGAATTCATAATATCCTATATACTGACAGGGTGTATACTACTTTGTAAGTGCCTATCAGGTTTCTCACATCCAATTGTGGAGTCCACGGCCAGTCAGATGGAAAGTCGAAAGAAGTGGTGAACAAACGGAGCCGAGCCTCTATCATCATCATCAAAGAATACTGCGGGTCTCTGTTTGATGCCTTCATCTTTACGCGTCCACTCCCCAATCCAGCGTACCTGTATGGCTATCTCGAAATCTGGCACAAGTCTTCTCCCAACATTGCTTTTTATGACTGACAGTTCAACCAGGTCTCATCCAAAGGTTCAACTTTCCTCGACCTTTCGTTACCTGCACTCCGTTCAACGTCCGTATTCCGTTCCAGTGGATACAATTTAGTCCCAAAGCGAACAAACGGCATCATGTAAACCAGTTAAAGTTTCCCCTAGCCAACTAGGCTGTCCCAATCTCAGCCACGTCTCGGGCTCGCAATCATCTCAGCTCCAAATTTCACGCTTTATTTCACGCAACCGTGCATCGCACCATCGATAGCGCCCGTCCGCCTAAACAAACTTAAGCGCAGCCGAATCCACTTCAACCTCCGACTATCCATCAGCTACACTTGCCGAACGTTAGAGCATTTCTTTGCCGACCATCTGATACATCTGTATGTACTATTTCGACCAGTCTCAGCCATGAAGATCAGTCAAGAGGCTCAGAAAACAGCCTCCGATAAGAGCAAAACTCAAAGCCTTCCAATCGGCACCGGTCAGAGCGAGCCATTTCACCGCAAGGTGGGGCGATAGAAGGCCCATTTCCGGTTTGCAAGGCCATATCCGACCGGCTCAGCGAATCCCATCCACAAACCCTCCAATTGCGAGTTATCGATGCTGGGCATGAACGGAGTTTACAGCGGTTATTGGAAATCTCGGAATCAGCGGCTGCCATGCTTTGCAAAAGATGCATCATGCAGTGATCGATGCTTCTGTACCTTAATTGGATGAATTGCGACAAGAGCCTTCTTGAACAAACTGCAACCACTTCAATTGCATGGATTCTCTATCACGTCAAGGGCGATTGAAGCGTCAAGATCTGACTTCGGTAGCAATCGATACCAATTGAATTAAATCGGGGGCCTTGGGAAACCTCCACCGTTACAGAGAAGCAAGAAATGCTGGGACAAAAGCCCTTCATACAGCCATGGCGCCGAGCAGCTGTGTATAACATCTCAAACAGGTTTACAACTTTCTTATCATGAGAAGGACGTCACAGTGCTATGAATCTGAACAACTGCTGACTGAGCCCCCGTTCGACTTGACTTTCAGAGCCACTCATTAACGGAAGCAATAATGTGGTTGCCAGTGATTAAAAGGGCCAGTACTATTAACTGACTGCAGCCATCTCTTCAATCTCGGAATACAGACTGTTGCAGATTCACAGAGGGAGTTGGAGAAACAAGACTACCGAATGACCGGTTTATTGCTACCTCATGTACTTCGCCGAGAAGGCGTTGCACATCGGCTGTTTACCTACTGGAGTTGCGACACTCTAGGCTTCAGTCATCAGTTCTCAGCAATTTCCTAGCAAGGTAAGGATTCGCGGCCTTGTTCGATGTCTCCGTTGCAAATCTCTGTTTCGGAATCCTGATCTTCCTCGATAGATTACAACGGAAATTCAGATATGTCGGACCAACGTGCGCTGTAAACGGGCTGCGATTGAAGTTTAGCCCAGAAGTCAATATCCACAACCTGATATTCAGGTATCCGGCAAAGGAGATTTTTTGTACCTGGTGTTGAAGATGGAGTACAATGTATGTACAAGTGTACGAGATACAAGGCAGGGACGAATATATTGGGTTGTCCAAATTGCATCTGGAAGCTTACTACTTGCATGGTAGTAGTTCTTATTCTCACACTCCGGACACTCTGAAGCACCTTCAGTGACGTATTTTCGGACTGGGGTTTGCACAGGCTTTCGAGTTTCAACCTTGCAACGGATAACAACTGTGCGATATGGCAACCTCCGGTACAAAGGGGGGCGAATCTACTTGTAAGAATATCTGTATACCGGACCTAACTACTCTGTAGAATCTATCATAATCGTACTACATACTTAAGTAGTCTACGGGGTTCATCTTCAGGCACTGCTAATAGTCATCAGAAGGATTCTCACAGCTGCCCAATCACAGTACCCGGTTGGCCCACCATCTTGTATTCAAGAAAGATCCTAAGAAGCAGTGGCTGCGCAGCACGTTACCGTGAATAATCTCCTATCAGGAGGCTGTCAACCTCCTCTTTCATCGAGATGAATTCATCGGGAATTTTATCCATAATAGTCAATCCCAGGAGTGCAGACCGTCGGCTTGAAGCTGTAAGGAGGACCAGCCAGCATATACGCATGCAATTATACGTACTGTATCTGGTACCGGTACGTACAAGTACAGGTATATACTTATGTGTGTTACTTGTACACTTGTACCTGCCCTTATCAATCGTTGCAATCGGGCTGGGATTATTTGCAGTCTGGCACAAGATGCAGCCGCCGGACACTCTAGAGATGGAAATTGGACAGTCGAGTTGATTCGAGCTGGTTGGTACAGTTAACCCAAGGCCAAGTGGCGCAGAGAGGTATCTCGAGATGTACCAGAATCTGTCACTAAGAGTAGTCCAGTCGGAACTGCTCGGAATACATCTCTCTTAAGCTTCGGTGTTCATCCCAACGGCATCGGCATGACCTACTCTTTGCATACCGAAACGTTGCAAAGTGAATGGTCGTCGTCAACTGAAGTAAGCCAAGATTTCCGAAATGTCCCGAAAGCCTCACGATGTCTCAAATGCGTTGGTCCAGGTCTCCTGGTTGGAGCTAGCTCATTATTTCGTCATGAGCGCTGATCTGATTTGAACCCCCCCAAATCCGGACCACCATGCTCACCGATAAGGTTTCGTTTTTACTTGCACAACTTCATCCTTCCTCCAAAGCTGTACATATCAGATATGCAGTTTAGAAGCAACCCCTATTCTGTAACCCGTATCCCAAACTGTCTTTTCAGCACATTTCGGCTCGATCTTTCCTTTCCGTCAAAGACAGTCAACAAGCGCCGAATATTACGCCCAGTAAAGTGACTTTTACGGATGTGATACTCATTGTTCCGTCACTTTTAATCTGTGCTGCTGCAGCTGGCCTTCGGTTCGCTGAATGAAGCACACTGTGGTTTCACCTCTGTACGTCAGAAAGTCGAAGCGAGATTTGCAAGCGATGCCTCTAGGCTTGCGGATTCCAGGAACTTTCAAAAGAGGGTCCTGGTTTGCATTTTTGTTGTTGTAATACGCAACGGAGCTGCCCGAAGCCATGCATCTGCTGCAGCTGAGCTTGGGACCGGAAGCCAAGAGTTGAGTTGAAGGTGCCAGTGACCCGCCTTTCATTCGCTCTTCTTTCCCTTCCTACAACAACAACGTCCTTCCTCACTGTCTCTCTCCGTACCTCAACACAAGTTTTATCTCTCCACCTTACTATGCGCAGCTTGCTGACAAAGATATTCAGGCTCCTTGTCATATGACGGAAACATTTCTACCCATTCAAACAATGCCCGACACTCCGAATAGCGAACAGAGCGAGCACGATGAGCCTGAGGGCCCGCTCAACACAGAGCCATCCAGCCTCTCCGACATTTCACCCCGACGCTTGATGCTTATAAGCTCGTCAATACTCGAAAACTTCGACACGGAGTCAGTGAGATCTTTTTTCTCATTTCAACTGCCAACACTCAGACAATGTCATCCTGAAACAGTCAAAATCAAGCCGCAGAATGCGCTACAAAGTAATGCTATCCCACGGCTTTTCTTACTTCCACTCGAAATACTTCAGCAAATCCTTCTCAATGTCCCAATAACCTATCTGCACCGCCTTCGCCGAGTGAGCTCCTCTCTTAAGGATGCTGTCGACAACCACCCCTCTTTCCGACTGCTATGGGCACACATACCCGACATATTGCGACTCTCGGTCATTTCAAATTTGGCAACCCATTCGCATTTTACAATGGAGAACTTTCTTGCTCTAATGTATGGGAGCAAGAACTGCACTTATTGTGGAATTAACTACGGCAAAGTGCTACCAGACTACTGGACTCAGGTATACCTCCCGGACCTTGACCGTGTCTGTGCTAGTGAATGGAACTCCTCCGGCTGCAACATATGCCCATACCACAAAACTCACCCCAAACCCGCCGACGACGAAACCTTTCACAACCTACTCTTCAACGACACAGAGTTGGAACTTTACTTTGGCATCATGAACTCTGATGACAAGAATAGCATACCGTGGCTACGGATACCTGTGGGTCTCAAGCACAATCCAACTCGCCGCATCCGTAGTGGGTCATCATTCACCAACGATCACTACCCCCAAACATGGCAAAGCCGTGTTTGTGTCGGCGAAAAGCTATGGAGATTCTGCGATATCGATTTCTGGATACAGAGTGAGCAATCCAAAGGCCGCCGACTACCCTTTTCACAAACAAGAGGTTCAGCCCTGCTCCCATACTCCACCTGGTTCAGCAACTGGTCGAATACCAGGGCGTTGCGCACTCTTAACCGACATAGGTATTTCAATGTTACGATTCCGATCCTCACCTCCCGCACTCTCTCGATAAAGATAGGCATTCCGGTAAACACGCCACTGTACGGTTCGAAATGCAAAGGATGTGTATTCATCAAGTGTAAGATGATGGAGTATGGTCTTGTGGAAGAGTATGCACAATGCCATGCTGGCGACCTCGTGCGTCCAGAGTACGCTATGGAGGACCATGTGAAGGTGTGTGATAATACATTGCTCCTCGTTGAATGGGCATCCTTGGAGACAAGGAGGTTGAAAAATGGGGGACCGAAGAGTGAGGATCCGAAACTAGCAGAACGGGACGAACAGGCAAAGTTTTTCTTGGAATGGGATGATACGGTCAGGATGAGTTGGCATGATATGGATCTGTGTATTGAGTTGAATGATTATACGCATCGACCAGTGCCTACTTGAGGATCCGGATGTTGCGGGGGAATCAGGTTGACAATAATGGGCAGAGTTGGTTGCGTGGTCCGGTATAAGGATGAGATATCTGATCGATACCGGATTTCAATTGCGATGAGCTATGGCGGACTTTCAGCTTGTAGAATCTCTGGTGACTTTATTGCTTCTCCATGGCCACGTATGTACTGTCTTCTATCCTGTTGTAAAGAAAGCCTTCCATGTCCATTACTCTCATCCGGCAAGTCGCCAACCGATCAAGCGTTGGCAGCCACCGTAACTACCTCGAGCTATGTACCTCATCGCAAGAAGTACACAAAGAAGTACATCTCGATACTCGTATGAAATACATACTTCATGGCTTTTTTAACATTCTCGAAGTGTGCCGTTTATCGAATCTATTTTAATCACAAGCTGCGTCGTTCTTGCGCAAAGGGCGTTGTTGCCATCGGCGACCGACGGCTCCGATTCGTCGGAATGGCTTGAAGCTTCAGGCTGTTTTCACACTACTGCAGATCTCAGCTTGAGGTTGCACTTGAAACGATTCGGGCTCCACCGTCACAGTGTGAAAACAAGTGGGCTGTGAGCAACGAGCTTCGTTTCGAGAAGGAGCATTACGCGTGCGGCGGTTTAGTTGGTTGTTAGTTTCTTCATACGCCTCTATCGTGCACACTTTCGCTGTTTCTTTTCTTTCGGCTCTCTGGCTGTTCTTCCTCTTCTTTCCTTCTTCTTTCTTCTCCCTTGCTTCACTGCAGTGCAATTGACGTTCTGACGCTTGGAGCTGCAAGCTGAGACATCCCCCTTCCTCTTCTCCTATCTCATCTTGCGGGGAAACTGCCTTTCCAAAAGGCTTCTTTGCGATACATAACGTCAACACGCGCCGCCCTTCGTGGTACCCAGTAGGTACAGTTTCTGTCCCAATTTCCTGATTTTCTCCCGAAACACCTGCCCTTCTTGTCTGCTGCCCTACCAAAGCCGTTGACGACAGCGATCTCTTGTCCTTGCTTGGAGGGTACTTTGAGAGAAAGCTTGTTCTGCACTTGGCCCTGACATAAGGGGTCCCTTTCTCTAACTTCTTGGTCCTCGCGCATTTAGCTCTCGACGAACAAACAAAACCAAACAAACGAAACTCTACGCCTCTATCGAACTTTTTTTTCTTTCGTCGTTTCAACAGATACCCACTTTGCAACATTTGTTTTCGGCGCCTCGGTCGGTCGATTGTTTTTATTCCAGTTTGCTCGACATCTGCGGTCTTCATGAGATAAACGGCTACGAATCTACATCTACATCTACTTCATTTGCAGCACCTACAGCAGTTACGAACGATTACGGGATACGGTACGATTGTTGTCAACATTCGCCCAACCTTCGCTTTCGCCCTCGCCTTGGAAAAGCAACGTGCGCTTACGGACCACGGACACGAGACGATTAGAGGGACGGTTATCATCGCCTTGGAGGAAAGTTGCGAGCAAACAAGCAGATTGATTCTGGAAGGACGTGAAGGAGAGTGAAGGTGTTGAGGCAAGATGGACGACTTCTTTGGACCGGTGCTAGTACCCCGGTCGGGTGGAATGGGAGGAGATCCGACGGATAGACCACCAGTGTGAGTTGCCTTGGATCTTGTCTTTGGGATGATTGCGACGGGCTCGTTGTAATGAAGGATCTAATGGCCTTTTGTTGGATCCTGGGCTAACGGATGGCAATTTTGCCTGTGGATGAAGGTACAAGACGGTCGGCATCATATTGGCTATCTGTTCGGGCGTGTTCATCGGTTTATCGTTCGTCTTGAAGAAGAAGGGATTGTTGGACGCCAATGAGAAGGATCAGAAAGAGGCCGGTGAGGGTTATGGATACCTGAAGAATGTTTGGTGGTGGAGTGGTATGATATTGAGTATGTCTCCAACCTACGCTTGGCTTCGGACGAGGGCAAGACAAACTTGGGCCCGGCGATGACCATAGTTTGAAGCATGCGGCTAACGGGGCGAATAGTGGCTATTGGAGAGATCTGTAACTTTGCGGCATACCTCTTTGTTGAAGCGATTTTGGTTACTCCTCTAGGAGCTTTGGTGAGTCGCAACTTGAATCACTTGCATACATGATGCGGAATGTCGACTAACCTTTGCTGCAGTCTGTCGTTATTACCGCCATATTGTCATCGATCTTCTTGAAGGAACGATTATCGTTTGTAGGCAAAATTGGTTGCTTGCACTGTATACTTGGATCCGTCGTCATTCTACTCAATGCGCCCAAACAGCCGTCTGCTTCGACCATCGAAGAGCTGAAGGATTTCGTGGTTGCACCAGGGTTCCTTACCTATGCTGGCCTTGTCATCGTTGGATGTGCATGCATCATCTTCTTCCTTGGTCCCAAATGGGGCAGCAAGTCCATGTTGGTCTACTTGTCGGTTTGTTCGCTCATTGGAGGCTTGAACGTTGTTGCAATCCAGGGCTTGGGTGTTGCCATTACTGCACAAGCTCGCGGAATTCCACAGTTCAAGAATTGGTTCACATATGTGGTTTTAATCTTTGTCATTATCACGTTGGTGGTGGAGGTTATTTACCTGAACAAGGCACTCAACATCTTCAATGCAGCAATGGTCACCCCAACATACTACGTCTTTTTCACTTCCGCGACCATTCTTTCATCCGCCATTCTCTTCCGAGGTTTCAAAGGTGGACCGATTGCAATTGCAACCGTCGTCCTCGGTTTCCTGCAGATCTGCTGTGGAGTCGTTCTGTTGCAGCTGTCCAAGAGTGCAAAGAATGTACCGGATACCGAAATCTTCAAGGGCGACCTCGACCAAGTCCACACAATTGCCGAACAAGAGGAGCCAGAATCCGAGCCTCGTGCCGACGCTATTCGCGGTACTGCTGCCATCATAAGACGTATATCGACCGTCCGCTTGCAGCACGAGAAGGAAGAAGCTGCCCGCATAGGCAAGGAGATGGACGATACCACCATGCTTCGTCCCGATATTACCGTCGAATGGGATGGTGTTCGTCGCCGCGTTACTTGGTCCGGTGATCCAGAAAAGGCCGGTGGCCGCAGACGTAGTAACACTACTCGAAGCCACCGCCGTCACGCCCCGCTTGGTCTTACTCAAATTCCTGACGAAGAAGAGCCCCCTGTCGGTGATCAAGAGTCCCGTCCACCCATTGCTCGCACCAACTCGTCTGCGAGAGGTCCTAGGAGGAGGAGCATGTCGTTGGACGCTGGAATGAATAATGACAACAGAGCTGCAGTTCTTGCCGATCTCGGGTATGATAGCACCACCGATGAACGCCCTGAAACTGTCTGGGAGAAGACCAAGTCGCTCTTCATCCCCAAACTCCGCCAACCTCAGACTCCAACTGGTCTCGCCTCCGCCTCCGCCTCCTCCGAAGATGTTTCTGCTCCTCTTCAGCCCCCAAAGACTCTCCCTTATTCCCAAAAGACGGGCTCTTCCTCTTCCCTCCAAGTTCCTTCCTTCCACCACCATGAAGCAGTGGATACCTCATACCATTCCCCTGCCAGTCAGCCTACCAGAGGCTCACCACTCGCCCTCAACACCTCCGCCCTGGCCCAACACAACAACTCCTCATCTAGTGACCGTCTCCGCCCAGCCACCCCAACATCACCTTCAGCATTCTCCTACACCCACTCTCCCCGTCCATCTGCGCCATCATCTCCCGCACGAGAACTCCGCCCTCCATCAAGCAACGGCAAACGCCAGCTCAGCTTCACCTCATTCTTCCACCGCCGTGGCCAGAGTCACGGCTCAGCTAAAGACTATGGCGAAGGTGGCAGTGAGATGACTGAACGGCCCGATGGAGCAATGGGAAGGGTCGCTACGGAGGAAGAAATGATGGGGTTGGTGGTTGGAAGGGATGGAAATCGGCGTGAAGACAGGGGAGATTTAGGAGAGCGGAGAAGGGATAGCTTGGGCGAGAGTGACGATGAGAAGAAAGTGTTACGGTTAGGATATGATGCTGCTAGGCGGCGGTAGGGATAGGGTCGGACGGAGTGCTTCGAAGGGAAGCGGATTTAGATTATGTATCTTGTAAAGTTCTTTAATTGTTTCTTTTGTTGGTGTTCGCTTTTACTTATATTCTTTAACGGTTGTTCTTTTGAAAATATTCTTTCTTGAATTGATGTACCAGGAGTTTTTGCGTCTGACGTACGGCAGTGACCCAAAAATGCACTGGCAGATTTACCTGCCCCAAGTTTCCACTCGACTTCTCAGTCAGGAAGGTGGCAGCGGCCACCAAGTCAAACTCCCAAACCGGCAGTCGAGTCGCAAAGAGACTACCCAAGCCTTACCAGCCCTATACCCTAGTCCCCCCAACCTCCAGCTATCACCAGACAGTACTTAAGCCCTCCCACCTCCCCTCCTTTCCGTTCCTTCATGGAATCCTTGCGATTCCATCAACCTTGGTCCAGGTCAAAGGATCTCAGCTCCGTGGGCTAAACCGCGAGAATACGAACTGCCTTGGCCTAGGTCGATAATAATAGCCATCTCTCACCTTGACACAGGTATAAAGGTCTCAGCTTCCGTGGGCTAAACCGCGAGAATACGAACTGCCTTGGCCTAGGTCTATAATAATAGCCATCTCTCACCTTGACACAGGTATAAAGGTCTCAGCTCCGCGGGCTAAACTGCGAGATGATCAACTCTGACACAGGCTGGAATAGTTACCTCTTAAACACCCTGGAGATGGGCTATGATGGTCACCTTCTGACGTTAGTCTGAATGTAGCTCTAAGGCCTCTGCTGCCATGTTGGTACTGGGTACGCACGTTTTTCCTTAGTCAGTGGCAGGTACTACTATAGGTTGATGCGCACTCTCGGTCCTGCTTCAAGCCTAATCCTAGAGCTATGCATATGGGCCTACTGCTTGTCACTGGGGCTTCGTTAGTAGCTTCGGAAGTAGACGACGAGCAAATTGGCTTTACTCTTGCATTCTATCGAAGGTAGTATTTTGCAAGCCGTATAGGCGTAGGATTGATCGTCCTGTATTAACTCTAACGACTATCAAAACCCTATTCAGCCCGCCATAGCGTCAATGTCTTCTCAACCATTCTCTCTCTACCCTCTCGAAAACTATCCGGACCTATTTTCACCCTGCAATCAAACATCTTCCCCAATTTCTCCTTATCCACCTTCTCGTCACCACTGAACTCCAAACCCCACCCCATAACGACCTCCTCAAAGCCATACCTCGCAGCCAGCTCACCCAACCGTCTTCTTAGCCTACCAGCACCCCTCCAAACATTGCCCTTATCATCCGCCCACATCCACCTCCTTCCAGCATAAGACCCGACTACTTGTCCCCTATCCATGACCCAAACGTATGGACGACCTCGAACGAAGGAAGTGCCCCACCCATAATATCCGCGGTCTTTATTTTCATACGGCGACTCAGTCGCAAGCCATAACCCCTCGACGACCCGTTTCTGAACAGGCCCAGTCTCCCCATCAACCCGCAGCTTTCGAAATCTTGTTGCTCTTTCCAGGCGTTCCGCCCTAACAAGGGTTATCTCATTTGCAACTGCAAATGTTTCGATGTCGTCAATAAGCTGGAAAATAACTTTACACGCAATCTGGTTACGACCACTTGAATGCCCTCGCAAATGGCGCGAGTAACACTCGCAAAACCCATCAGCCTTAACAAGCGGGACTGGGAAGCGGACATCATCATCCCAGGCCTTCAAGAACGTCCTCCAGAACTTTGGCTGAGCCGATGTCTCTGCCTTGATGCGGAAAGAGGTAAAGACGATACTAATATATCCGTGCAAGGCTACTTTCCAAAGATAATTGCACTCCCGGATCTTATGCAACTGCGTCTGGCGCTGAGCGTATATCATGTATGTCGAAATCACCTTCTTAAGAAGAACGGCAGAAGTGCTGATGTATACGCTTTGGATAAGAGTGTACCGGTAGTAGCAGGACTCGGATGATGAGCTGCTGATAGAGTTGAGAGCTTGGATGAGGGAAAGGGTGGCGATGAAGGTGTTTTGCGGGAGGATTTGACGGTGCTTGTTGATCTCGAGCATGTAGGGGTCTTCAAGAGGCGGGACGGGGAAGAGGGTAGGGTCGTTGGTGAGTTGGTACTTTCCTACGTCTGACTGTGTCTTGCTGTCATGTTTTGGTGCCGATAGGGGTACGGGGTACTCGGGGATGAGAAAGGATGCAATGGTGTAGTGCAGCTCTATGGGCAGTGAGAAAAAGGACGTCATTGGTGGGGTGCCTTATCGAGATTTGAGATATAATTGAGTGGGAGCTCGAAGTCGGCCATCTTTAAGAAGCATGAAAAAGTTCTCTTTTGCTGGCCGTGAGTCAAACGAATCTCGATACTTATCAAGCAAAGTTGCAAACTGGCATGATCCTCGGAAACTCAGAAATCAAAAAATTGAGTCATCGAAGAGAGGATGAATCACCCAAAGGTTTATTACTCCAATCTATACTCCTAGGAGCGCGGCCATTTCTGGGTACTCAATGCGCAGTTCTTCTTTCGCAGCGTTGAATTCAAGTCTCACTTCCTCCTGCTCAGCCCGTATGAAAGCCTCATCCCAATTTTCCCCAAGCCACTCCCCCACCGACCCATCATCGTGGACCCACCTCATCCTTTTCACAGTAATACAATCTTCTTCCTCCAGTATCCACACCTCCTTATCCTGGTACACAAACCGTCTCCCGTCCTTTAGACGCACCAGCTGGTCAACGCAATCCTGATCCCCGCACATTGTAAAGTCTTCAACCAGCCCTTTTATATCCAGACTGAAAGCCCGACGCATTCGCTTTTCTAAAATGTTGTTCTCCAACTTCCAATCTTCCTCTGTCCATGGCTGTATTGTCTTAGTATTCGGGTTGCATGTCTGTCCTGGCTCCAAGCCAGATATGGTGTGGATAGGGCAGACTCGGATGGTAGTATCGTTCGCATCACCATTGTTTCCGTTGGCTGTCTGTCCAGAGACGTTCTTTTCGTTACAGTGCTGTCCGGACTCGTTTGCGGGTTCTAAGCACTCTCCAGCATTTGCTGCATTTTCGGTCTTTTCTGGAGACCATGGGCGAGTAAAATAGCCACAGGCGCCGGTGAAAGTGTTCCAAAATGTCATAACTGTAGCGTTGTTGACGAGCTTGATGGATCTTTGGATCTGGTAATTCGCTTTGTATTATGCTTTGCGTCGATCCGGGAGTGATGCGTGGAGCGTTTAATTTAAGGAGAGTCGTGGAAGTCTGCTTGCTGGCTTCGAGTCAGGTGGATCTCAAGCGAAGAAAGGGAGCACTTTGGACGAGAATCACCTGGAAAGAAATCAGAAAAGTTCGACTCCTAGGAGAAGGGGATTAAACGACTACTTAGCAAAATAAGATTCTTTTCAGATTCGGGTCAGTGCTTCGGAGATCAGCAAGTACAACGAATCCAATTCCGCTCTTGGTGAGTCAGTCACTTGAGAAACCATCGTCAGGAAAGCTAAAAACACAAGTAGTGTTTGGATGTGAGTCAAGCAGATTCCAATAGCAAGCGAGGTAGGCATTTAGATAGGCCTCGGAGATCTCTATAGCTAAGAGATATCAGAAGTATTCGTCTAACCGAGGAGAGGGACGTAAAGCACCCAAATACATATTACTTCGATCTAAAGCCCAGTACCAGCTTCTCGTTCTTCAACATGCCTGCCCTCGGCATCCAATAGCTCCCTCGCGCGCCTGAAACATCGCTGCAAATCGTCTCTCTGGGCCTGAATATAGTCCTCATCAAGTTTCTCCCCAAGCCACTCGCCCATCGAGCCATCATCATGGATCCACCTCATCCTACGAACTGGTGTCGTGTCACCCGTGTCAACCTCCGAGTCGTCACCCGCGTCAACCTCGTCATCCGCGTCAAACTCATCATCCGGTGGTTCCTGGTACTCAAACGTCCTGCCGTCTTTTAATCGCACCAACGGGCCGGCAAAACCGTCATCATACCAAATGTCTTCAATCTTCCCTTCGAGATCAAGACTGAAATAAAGTCGCATTGTCTTCTCCGTCCAATGGATGCTGACTGACTTTGCTCCCTCTGCCCTAAGTTCATTTATCTCCTCCTCGGTCCAGTCCTCCTCATCCCAGTCCTCCTCATCCCAGTCCTCCTCATTTGATTCCTCCACATCCCAGTGCCCCTCATTCCAGAGTGGTTCGACTTCGTGCTTCCGGATTTGACCCTCGCCTGCGCCCTCCCACATTTGCCGTTCGTCTGCTTCGTCGCCGTCTTCGAATTCGCGGGCTTCAGGTGCCACGTTTCTGGGAGTGTGGGTCTCTTCGTTCATGAAAGTCCTCTGGGGTTCCATAGTGCAAATGATTGACCGTGCTGGATTGATGATCAGTTGATGGCGGGGCATCCATCTTTAAGGAATATCTTCAAGAAATATTGCGGAAGTCTCTTCGCCGCTGTCGAGTCAGAATGGCAATAAGCGAAGAGGAAACCAGGGTGGCCTAGAGTTGTCTAGAAAGAATTAGAAGGTTCCATACACAAAAGGAGGGGGATAAGCACCTTGATTAAATATTTAAGAAACTTGTTCAAAATCCGAGATCGAGAACAGCTTGCGATTTTCTAGGGTGTAATCACCGTGACTTGAGAAACCATCACCAGGAAAGCCAAAAACACACAAGCAGTACACAAAAGTATATATATTCAGAGCATCAGACCTTGCTATTCGATGCCTACATACAAACGCGAGCCTACAAACCAAAACACCAAACAAACTTTTGACCGACCCCATATGAAGAAGAAAAAGAGAGGAAACATACACAAGACACCGACCGACCCAACTCCACAGCACCACATAGAGAAGAGAAGAGAAGGAAGCAACAGGAATCAATAAAGGATATTGCACGACAAACGACAAAAGGAAAGCCAAAAGTATGCAGGAAAGTATTGATTCAACACGACAGACAGCGAAGCAAGCAGCAGAAAAAAAACGCCCCAATGACACCACTCTGATGTAAATAGTATACAGTGTATTTCATCCGGCTCCAAGCCATGGATAGTAAGATATGATGAGTATGGAAAGAGAATAACATAACAGAAACAGAAAAAGCTAATTTGAGCAAATGCGCCAAAAACTGGAATAAAATACATCAAGAGAAGCAGAGCCGAGAAAAGCGCCCACATAGATATGAGAGAAAACAGCGCCGTTGACATGCTTCGAGAAAGAGCTAAACAAAACCAAACCAATGATGAGAAACAATGAGCTAAACACGAGGAGAAATATGCAAGTGAGAAGAACAATAACAAAGGAAAGGGAAAAAGAGAAGATATAGATAAAGGAAAAATGCATCCATTCCACCACCGACGGGTCGCCATACGAGAACATCCTGGCTCGAAGAAAAATGCAAGGACGAAACCAGGAAGAAAAGAACTGACCCGAAGCTCCGACACAAGAGGCAAACTACTTTGCATAAGAGTAGTATCCGTAGATGCCGACAACCTCGCCCTTGGCCATTCCAATCTTTCTGCTTCCCCAGTTGTAAGCACCCATCTTCCAGTCCCTCTGGTCGCACTTCTCCCTCAAAGAGCGCTCAACCTTCTGCCAGCCAGGCATAGTACCTCCTCCTGTGCGGATAAACCAGCATCGGCGACTCTTCGCCGATTGCGTCTCCCAGCCCAACTTTGCTGCTCCTTGCGACTTCGCCTGCAAGCTCTCGTGCACTCTCTCGCTCAGCTCGATAACTCTCAAAGGCCATGTTCTTGGAAGGAGCAAAGGAGAAGACTGGGTGAAGAGAAGGCTGCCATGGTTGACATCTGCGATACCAGTAAGGTCGAGGTAGCGGAGATTATGCAAAGCCATGCCATCAAAGTTCTCTTCCTTCTTGCAGAAGAGCGAACGGAAGTTGGTGCCGATACCGGCATTGCAGCCAGGCTCATCGCCGTATCCTGGAGCGACAATCATGTTGACTTCGTCCATGGTAAGGTCAGCGAATCCGATAGAAAGCTCCTCCAATTGCTTTGCGAGTGCTCTCAGCTGTGGGACGTGGTGGCTTCTGATCTTTGCGCCCGAGATGTTCAGCGACTTGAGCGACTTGGGGATATTGTCAAGGAGGGTATTGACATCGTCGACGTGAAGCAGGCGATACTTCGAGGTGTCATAGAGAAGGTTAAGGTAGATGAGGTTCTTGAATGCCGGGTGGGTGAGGAGAAGGTCGACCACATTCGCTCCCTTCAACCGAATGCAGTTGGACAGGGACAAATGCGTGATTCGTGCTGTGTGGGGGATGGTTTGCAAAATCGCATCAGTGACGTTTGTGTGAGTCAAATCCAAGTGAGTGACAAAGCTAAGGCGGGGAAGGAGCACGCCGAAAAACGAAGCGGGCAAGGTGGTACACTCATGGAAGCCAACCCTCTTCAACCGAAGCACCTCTGGCAATTGCGGATTCTCAGGGCTGATAACCTTCTGGATGGCATTCACAAACACTTGAGTTGCCGCAGCGCAAAAGTCAACAGCCTCCAGCATCTGCATATCGCAAAACAACTTTCGAAGCACATCTTCATTCATGTCTTCGTCCAGGGCCTCAGAGGAAAGGAACTCGCGCAGTCTTGGGGTATGATTCAGGCATCTAGTCAACGTGGTGGCAGTCAACCGCTGAATCTCATGGTTCATCTTCTTGGTTCTTCCCAATCCAATTGAAGTGAAATAGGAGAAGTCCAATCGTCGGACGAGCTCACCCAGCTGAGGGTAATTGACGATATGCGCCAGGAATTTGGCAAAGACTGACGAGTGTGGGAACGAAACTTGCGCATACAAGGTTGAGAGAGTAGCAGAATGCATGGTTCGGGATACAAGCAGCATGGAGGCCAAGTCCTTGTTACGAGGAGTGTAACCGTTGGTTGGAGTCTCAATGGCTAACTGGCCTATGATTTGGTCTGGCACGGAGGAACACAGTCAGCACTCTGTACGACGCAGCAAGTGAGGTGGGATGGAGAATCTGCAAAAAACTTACCAAGTATTTCTACGGGCAAAAGCTCGATTGGGGCTTTCCTCTGGATATCAGCAGTGTAGTACTCATGGTCATCCACGACTTCCTCCTCCTCCAGAATCTCGTCGGGGAACTCATGGCGGGAGAGATCGAGATGGCTGTCACTATGGAAGCCCTGGCCTAACTTGCTGAGATCAACAGCCGAGTTCGAGCGAGAGATACGATCGGTCGGTAGTGGGATGCAGAAGGACTTGTCATCAGTTGGGGTTGTGACAACACCGGTATCGTCAAACGTCTGGCAGTTGGAATCGCTCGGATCCTCGCTCAGAACGTAAGCATGTTCCTCACCGTCTTCGTGAAACTCAAACTTCAAGGGCTTGAAGGGCTTGCACGAAAGGTTCTGTCCGTTGAGCTTCCTCCCACTACCAAACTTCTTGGTCTCCTTTCTCTCGACGAATCGGGGTTGCTCCAAAAACAAAGGGGAGTCTGTTGTCATATCCTTCCCTTCTGAAAAACGGAGGAAAGATTGATTGATGGACGGCGTGGTTGCGGTTGGGTTGAAAGCGGTCTTGTTGGTCGGTTAGTGATAGGTGTAAGTGTGCCTATCAAGTTGCAGAGACTGTAATCCTATAAATGTTGATTTGAAGAGTGTAAACGTTGAATATGTTGGTAGACTTTTCAGGTATTCGTTGTTGGATGAAGTGTTTGCTGGTGAGTTGTTGTGGGTTTGGTTGTGGGGGGCAAAGGTCGTTCGGTTGGAAGATTTTTGTATGGGGGGTTCTGACGACAGGGCAAGCGGGAATGAAGAAGTTTTATAGGTGAGCAGCCCGGGTTACTAAGGATCCTAGCGTGACGCTGAATTGTTGTCGGGATGAATTTAAATTTCTAATGCAAACCAGTCTCAGCCTGGCTTTAATCCCTTTTTCATGCTCAGCTGTCAGTTTTTATGAGTGAGCTTGTACTTGGGGGGAATGGGGCGGGAGGAGGAAGACGCTTTGGGTTTGGAGGAGGATTTGTCGATGTGTTGCCCTACACTGGAACGGAGGTTGTCGTTACCAGAGAAATACATATGGTTCCTTCAACGTACAGCTTGCATTTGCCTGTTGGATACCTAATAGGTATGAGCTGGAGTGAAATACATATCTGATTCTATTATAAACTTGCAGCAGAGATTGACCCTCAAGAGCCGTGTCAATATCAAAAAGACACCTATTCATCTTGAGCGGCCTTGTGGAGACTTGCGCATCGTCGACCGCCTGTGAATCTCAATTGCCAGGAACTTTTTTTTCAGAAATCCCACCCCAGTGACGTTTTCCAATGCAAGGAATATAGTTCTTGCCGCCTCGAAACTCTATGGATCTGGTTGCCAGAATAAGCATTGGACCCTCTTGACTCTGAGTCCCCTTCGATTCCAAGCCACTTTGCTGTGCTGCTGGCCAGTCACCCACAATAACCACCCGCCGCTCTAACAAAACCAACTATATTACACTTGTCATTATTTCTTCTTTTAGTATCGTGGCGGGCTGCTGGTTAGCTCCGGCATGCAAAAGAAACAGAGTTTTTCCAGAGCTTTGGGTCAAGCATCTGTGTTTGAAGCTTGGATTTCCCTTTTAGACATCACCATGACGAACGTTGTCTATTCGGACGTCTTTGCACCCTGAGGGCAGAATCGCCTTGCAACGCCTTTGCGAACACTCATCGCCAATGCTAAAAAAATGATCGCTATTGCAAGGGAGAATCAGTCGGTCGGCTGGCTAAGTCTGTTCCTCCAAGTTCTACGTAAAGGAGGGGCAAATACCCATTCTATGACTAACGGAAATAGAGTTTCCACCCCACGTGCACCCTGAAGTTGAGAGTTGCAAGGTGATCAAGCTCATGATGATGGCGTTATGGAGGTTTGGGTGGGTGAATCAATGGGCGAGGAGAAAGCCAGCGCTGCTCTTACGATTTCTGCATGATGCGCTACGGATGGAGATCTGGGATGCTGTCAAGCGGCTGTGCATGCGAGACGAAGCGGCCCTCCGCCGCTAAGCATCTAGTGTAAAGCAGCGACATATCTTGGAACAGGAACCTGAATGGGGCACATGACCATCCTCTACTCCCTTTTGCCAGCGTTTACCATCCCTTCCTGAGCGCCTTCACCGTAAGAGGCCCTCAGACATCTCCGCGGCCGGATGATCTTCAACCGGCTCTCTGGTTCAGACGGGGAGCAGTAAACGATTCGTTCCACGTCCATTTGCAACTTTACCTTCGATCAACAGGCCCTTTCAGTTCATCCAACAAACGCTCATATCCGACCATCATCCTCTGTGCGGAAAGACTCCTTACAGCAACGACTCCATCACCAATCGAACCCGTCCTCAATGGAACGAACGAGAGGACCCATTGAAAAGTATTGATGCGGCCCGCCATACGGTTCGGCACAGGTCTTTTAACGGCAAGGCAGCTTCTTTTGCCATGTCGTCTTTTCGAACCTCGATTTCGAAAAGCCCATCCCCCAGCCGACTGCACATCAACATCTCGAGTCGGTGAGACGGAATATCGGTATGTATGAGGGTTGCAACAAAGCACAGAAACGACACAGTCCCCACCTTCGTACAGTCGCAAGTCTTTACGTAAATGCTCATCATTTAATGGCCCCATCCCATTCGACAATTGCCTTTGTTGGCGAACCGGCATCCACAGGAGGGGACGGTTTATGTGCAAGTACTTTGTACAAGCATGGGGCATGAAGAAGGCAATATGCCGACGCTCACAATATCCGCAGTACATATCACGTCAAGCGTGGCCGCTTCTTCTCACCTCCTAGAGAGGTACCTCGCCCGTTTACAACCGCTCAGTGGAGTACCCCTCGGTCACAAACACATCATCCTGACACTACATACATGGCACAACCTACAATCGACCCATCTCATCACCAGCTTCCAGGTACACCACGCATCTCTGCGTGGGGACTTTGAGCCGGCACTTGGAACCGAGAGGAACCAGCACCACATCTCGCTTCTCGCTCTCTCTCTCTTACCTACTTTACGAACCCCCTTTCTTCTTCATCTCGGAACCACGGAGAAAAAAAAAGAACACCAACCCCTCAAAGGAGAGATCCAGATCTTCTAATCTCCCGTTTGTTCGGACCAAGATCAGACAGATCTCATCAAACGTTACCCAAGTCGCCCTCCGCTTTTCACCACCCCCGTCATGTCTGAGAGCATCAATTTACCCCACGTTTCGCTATGCTTTGGAGCCGCTAGTTTGATGTTCCCCATTCCAGATGCTCCCAACTCACAATGCGACGCTAAGCCAAACCCGGCCACTTTACAGAAAATTAATTTTTGTTTTCGATGAAGCCACAAAAGGCGTAACGGGTTTGGGCGTTAGCAGCATTCCACTGCGATTCTGGTTGCGTAAGGGAAACGGACCAGGTTAACCCTTGTGGGGAATTTTGGTGGTGCACAGGTGGAGAACGTCGTCGCTGGTCCTGGACCTTTCGTTTGCGTTTGCAATTTTGGTGGGGTTGGTTTTGGAGATCAGAGATTTGCTGGATTATCGAGGAGGTTTGGTGCAGGCGTGACTGGTCCTCTCACGGTGTGTTTCCATGCATAACGGTATGTCTTTCCACTCTCTTGCATTCTGCTTCCGTTTGAACTTGTGGGGTGAGAAGCGACACAAACCCATCGGCAAGCCTGGATTCTTGCTGACCTTGATGTTAGGAAACGAATTCTCGTTCTTCTCGCTCTCTTCCGATACCAATCCCGCACCACATACTGCCACGCAGCACTCACTACTACGGCATGACATACGGTTACCCGTCCAACTACCTTCCTACTCTGTCGACTTGCACCTTTATGCCCTGCTGTCTTACCGCTTCTCAACCAATTTCTTCCCCACTTGCTACTTGTTCCCATCGACCCTAATTAAAAAACAACTCGAGCGCTTACCCAACTTCTTATTCAATCCTTACCCAACTCTACGCAGCCGCGCCAATTCGTTTGTCAAAATAACCTCACAGACGCCGTGCCAACTTTCGGCACCTACCGATCTTGCGATTTGCTGCAGAGGAAGCAAGCCAGAAGCGGAGAAGGAAGGTTAGGTGCGGGCAGTGCGGAAGGCCGGTTGTGCTTTGCGTTGGCAGATGAGCTTCCTCGACATCTTGTCTCGGCACATTGACTACTACGTCGTACGTGGTATTCTGAGAGCGTGTCGAAATCGGAGGAAGATTGAAAGTGGGCCGTATTCTCGAGGACAGAACGAACAGCTCGAGCCTTCAGATATCTCTTGATTCAACTGCGCAATTGCCCAATTGCCAGTCCGGAACTCTCTTCCATCTTTTCTTGTCTTTCCCCTTCCAGATGCCGCTCGTTAACCTCCCTCAGATCGTCCAAATCGGCCACGAAACCACCACCGAACTCCTTCGCCTCACAAAAACAACCGAGCCCGATCCCCTCCCATTCGTCCGCTTCCCGTCCTCAAGGCACCGCTTACCACTCTCAAACACCGGTTCGGAAACAAATTTCTCCAGATCTACCAAACTCGGAAGAACCACAACCTCAGAGATGACTCGTTCTGGCCAGTTTCCTAAACAGGCAAAGTTGCTGGGCTGGTAAAAGCGGCGACTTGGTTAGGGTAAGTAACCTACTCCAAGCCAGTCAGCGATCATTCGCTGCGGTGGCGCTGGGTAGCAGCAGAGGATTGGCGGATCCCACTGTATCCATCGAGGGCTGTGGAATACCTATCACTTTCCCATGCTATGATGGCATGATGAGGGCGGATATGCATTGCGGGTTGGAAGCTCGGTAGGACGAATGTGTGTGCTCGGGAAGTCAAGTGGAGATGGAAGGCTGCAGCTGCCTTATCGTAACGATGTGGAGGTTACAGCTTCCATAGTAGACATGGAGGTTTCTCTGGACTGGAGTGCTGTCTTGGTACTGGCGGTAAGTTACTCGTGGCGGTAGACTACTTATCTAGATAGGTACTTCTAACAATAAAATTCTCCGATCTAAAACCGCTTTCCTCGCCTCTGAGAATTGCGAGTTTTTTTCGCCTTCCACTACGATATCACGGTAGCCTTATAGGGGCTGAGATCGCAGTCTCAAGACCGCAGTTCCTTGGGTGCTCGCTGATCATTTCATTTGGATCTGGACTCGTGGGTCTAATGTGAAGTGCATGAGACAAGTCAGATCTAAATGAAGAGGATGTGAGATCTATAGTACTAAGTAGTTATCGGTGTAATGAAGTGCAGGTAGATGGAACATGTCTTTGCTTGTCAGATAAGTAAGGTAACCACCGAGTTCGCCTAAGTTACCACATCCCTTGCCGTTGACATGCACTGTACTGACACTCTTCCCGCAGTGCAGTGACGTATGCAGGCTGATCTTTCTGAGGCAAGGGACTGTGGGTGGCTCCTTATGATAGATGATAGCATCCCGAAGATGCGGCCGCGGGTCTGCCTTGTTTACTTACGAGGAATAAGTCTATGCCGCGATATCCGATGCTTGCGGGTTATATCTACGTTGGGCGGTATTTCTACGCCGCGATATCTGGTGGCTTGTGTACGCCGGTGGTGGTATTGGGCTACTACCGTACACTTGCTGTGGATTGGGGTTCCCCGAATTTACATACGCCATGATATCGAATACGGGTATGGCGGTGATGATATGGGTTTATTCTTGGTGGTGGATGCTCCAGATGCCGTGAATGAGGCCCGGTCCCTTGCTGAGATATCGTTCCGAGAAATGTCAGATAACAGGCCGTGGCAGTGCACTATCTGTGAAGGCTTTGGGGATATCTACTGAGGTCGGTACTCGTACTTATGGGTGCGTTCTCGTGGAATGTATTCTGCTACGTACTCTGACAAGAAGTTGGAGCGTACGGCCGTACTTAGCAGCCTCATCCTGAAGTCTTCTACTTGGATTCGCAGAGATGGACGTAAATTTAAGATCTCTGGTTCCTGGGAAACTGTTCTTTGTACTCGTACAGCTATCTGCGCCGATCTTACGTATATGAATGTTCTCGTAGGGGATTTGGCTTAGAATGTCGTCTTGTCCGTGAGAGAACTTTGTTGATGTAAGGCTTGATGCTCGTAGTCGGAAATGTTGTCGTTCCATGAGACGGTCTTCTAGATGAATGAAAGAGTATATTTTTGCTTAACGTCGTGAGATAATCAATGGCTTGTTCCTTATTGTTGAGGTTTGCGTATGAAGCCGGGCCTGACTGCATCTCATGCAACCCGTAATTGCTACTAGCCTTGATGAGAACGAATTGGAGGGCATCAGTCTCGTCTTGGAGCCTCTTCTTGGATTTCCCTGAGACAGCTGCGACTCCATTGATTAAGATCACCGTGTATCGGTCGTTGGTATTCTCGTTGCTATACTCGTACTTAGAGTCTCACAACGTTGTCCTATCCGTGGATGTTAACTGCAGCATTGACCGTGGATAGTCAACTAGCATGTTTGGATATTCTCGTGTGCCGCCATCTCGTTTTACAAGTTGTTGTTCCGTGTGAAGTGAAAGGGCTCTTTCCTGACCTGTCGTGTGTCGAGCTGGGTTTGCCTGAGCGATTCTGACTTAAGTACTTCTTGCTAGTTAGGAGATTTGGCAAGGATTTCGACGGAGAGAACGTATGAGAGTCTCGACGAGTGAGCTTGCAAGGCTTCTCTGGTAGATCGTGGGACGAGATACGGGTTGATGGTCATGATCCTGGAGGTTATGCTCGTATGAAGTGTTCAAGTCTTTTCTCTCGTAGGCAATGCATGTTCTCGATGATAAATTCGCATTGATGATCATGTTCGTGTGCGAATCTTGTCCACAACCGGTGGCTTGTAGACTTGGAAGTACGAATAGACGTACAACTCCTGGTGCTTGAATTATCTCGAATCTCTCATCCCCATGGTACGATAGTACGTGAGGCTCTCTTCCGTGCTCAGGGATCAACCTTCAAGTAAGGCCTACTAGATACGTACGTCGTATAATGGTCGTAAGGATCTGCTTTTACGCATACTCGTACATACATCCCAAAAGTTCTGCCACTCATTATATTCGGCTCTCCGAATGACTGAGAAATGTGTTTCCTTTCTGTCACAAACTGTGCTTCTGGCGTTTGATGTTTGATTCTACTACTTGTCGTACAGAGGCAAGTTGCTGCTGAAGGAGATGGAAGCGATACTCGTCTGATGTGGCCAGGGTCCGGTTTTGGAGTATGGCATCTCGTACTAAGTCGATGCGCCGTGACTGCTCTAGACTGACTCGTGGGAGATCCTAGCCATAACTTCGAATGTGTACTGTACTAGTGTAGCTATGGATGAACTATGGCATTGGTATCTATGCTGTGTTGACAGACGTGTACGTGCCCGAACGGTACCGCGGTGATGATAACACGTGTCCCATTCTACTTCCTATTTTCTAAACCACTATTGCTGCGGGTAGTTCTTCAGTCGTGGTCATTCTCGTATTCTCGCAATGTTGGCTTTATCTTCTCCGTGGATGGGCAGCACTGTGGCTCATGCTCAATAAACAAGCACGTCACTTTTGTTCACGTGGAACTTCTCGTTCATCATCGTATGCTTCCTTTGAGTACTGTTGAAAGAATGTAAAGAGGAATTGCTTTTGCGTGACTCGCTTCCTTGAAAATGTTGAAGGTTTCGTGGCTGATTCTGACCATTCTTTATGCAAATTGCTACTTAAGTAGAGTTGACAAGAGTCGGGGGTCGGACAGGACGTGCAGAATGATCAAGCTTCGAATTCTCAGGCCGGTCGACGCGGTCTGAGCTACTTTGGTATCTCGTATGGAGGATATTAGATCGTTTGTAACTTCACGACTTGGAAGCCGGCTCGTAATTATAATATTATTTCTAGTACTCGTTGACAATGTTCTCAATATATATACTTCGCATCGTGCGATGGTTACTCGTTGACGATGTTCTCAGTACTTCGCATCGTGCAACGGTTGTCTTGTCCTCGTGCAAGTCTTTCATTCTGACTGGTGACATCCAAATTTCGAAAAAGTGTATAAGTTGTGTTCGTGCCAGTGACGAAGCCCTAAGTAAGCTCGCGGATACCCTCGAGCTTCTTTTTCCGCGCCCCCCTGGTACGTGCGGAGGGGAAAGGAAGTCCTTCTACTAGTAAGTACATACTCTTCGTAAGTAGCCAGCCATCAAGTAAATCCAGACTTACTACGTGCAAGAAACATATCCGCTCTTATGTCGTTGCTGAAGCCTGGGTTATATATATCTCATACCTTCGGCTCTCTGAATGAAAAAACGTGTTGCAAGTTCTTCCAAATCGTGCTATAATTCAATGTGAAAATTCGATCGAGCTCGAGTGATCGTGATTCATCTTTTCCATTGCGATTTCTTCCGTGCACATGTTTAAGTAGTCTCGATCACTCAACATGCTCATCGTGTAAAAACTTAAGATAGCAGTTACTAAGTATATTTGTACTTGTCAGAAAATGCTCGTACGACCTTGTCCTGCGATATGTCTGTTTGAATGACAGCTCGACCGTGTGCCAGTGACGATTTTCTTTACTCTTGATGTCGTTACGAAGATCTCTTTGCTCGGATACGTGGTGTTTCTGCGCTGTGCCTGCCGTATATTCGCTTCTTATACCTTCTGATAAGCGTGCTCAGATGTCTCTGCGAGTCTTCATCCTCCCGTTGGATGCCGGATAGATGTGG
Organism: Ascobolus immersus RN42; assembly: GCA_003788565.2. Classification (NCBI taxonomy): domain Eukaryota; kingdom Fungi; phylum Ascomycota; class Pezizomycetes; order Pezizales; family Ascobolaceae; genus Ascobolus; species Ascobolus immersus. The sequence goes on along the minus strand of ML119720.1, from coordinate 136,749 downwards.
AAACGGAGATGTACTTCTACTTGATCAATTGAACCAGCCACACGAATCTTAATCTTCAAGGCAAGGCTTTCGTACAACCTCATGTTACCCTGCGTGCCTGGCTGTCTATTATTTGAACTTGCTGGATTCGTCTATGTGATGATTTGACTTCCGTCAATAGCAGTATGTACAAAGGGCTGCCCGAATGCTGGCCTAAGAAACTCGGAATTGTTTCGTAAGATATCATGTGTTCTTTGTCTTGATCTTCTCGTACATAATGAGTCATCGAAGCATGTCAGTGCTTGGAGCTCGGTAGGATACTGAGGGGACGCTCTTTGCACGTAGTGAAGTCCCTCTTGCCATTTACACTTGCTGAATGGAACGTATACTTAATAGCAACTAAGGTTGGCGCTAGAAAACAAAATTGAATGGCCTTGGAGATATTGATATAGTCGTACAACGATTGCCTCCGAGCTTTGCTATCTCGTGATGTATCTTCAGCTGATCAGGAAACCAATACGAAGTTCCCTCTCGCTCGTATGCCGGCCAAATCGATCTCTGCCGGGGTTTTCGTAAGACATTCTAGGTCCGTACGTGGAGCTGTAAGATGATTGATTGTCGTGGTTTCTGGTGTGGCTACTCTTTCTCGCCCATATACGTACGGTGGTTTAATAAACAAACGAGTTGCTGTCGATAACTAATCGATTCGGGGTCTGTACTGCACTTCTCGTGGAAGCCTTGCAGCTTGCGAGCCTAACGTTCCTGACAAATATCTTAGGAATTCTCGTGCGTAGATAAGCAAAACGTACTCTTCTTGTTCAATTTCCTGAAACGTAGCGGGCTTCTGTAGGCGGTGTGAATGAAATTCATCCCCATTTGAGCGTTCATTGTTTCTGCGGGATCTTGTAGCAGTACGTTGCTCGTGTGTAGAGTACGAGTAGATCAGGCGCCCAGAAGCTGTGCATGTGACTGATTTCTGTAGCTTTTGTTGGTTGGTTCCCGTGATGGTGGATGCGATTTATACCGGTCGAGTTTCGTACTTTTCCAGGACCTGAAGTTTACTAGGTCACTGTGCTGGGGCCGCTCTCGTGAAAAAGTCTCGCTCCATATGCATAGTTTCGAATGAGTACGTATAGTTATATTGGCAGATCCATGCTGGACAGTGGCATCGAGGCTTTACTAACAAACGTACACGTACGTTTGTCTCTCTCTTTGGATTTCCTGGTTGACGTGCGTTTGTTGGTACGTATTGGTCTCCCACCATGGCTTACGTGTAGTTACTTCTTATCTTTATAAGTCATGTATACCGTACGGCCGTATGATCAAGTAGAAATTGTCTACTTGCGATTCTACTTTGACCTGCTGGAAGATGCGTGTCTTAGATCCCCATGCATTCCAGCTCTTCGATGCATCGATGCTAGGCTTTCCTGAGCCCCACACGTCCAATCTCTCCGGTGAATCATTCTTATTCTCGTTCATTATCCCTCTGTAACATGAGTGAGATCATCGGAATGTATACATGTATCTGATTCGGCAGACGTCAAAAGTACGTTGTATAACTCGTACGAACCCTTCTAGCTAAGTCCTCGTAGCCCTGGCGAAACTTTTCTTGCATACGAGATTCGAGTATCTTCGTTTGTTCGTATTTGCAAGAATACGGTGATCTTCCATACGCATCTGCTCACGTACGATGATGTCGACTCAAACTGTCATGACCAGGCGCATAGTTATGAAGTGCTAGGAGGATCAAGCCCGTAATGCCGTCTTTTACACATGGTTCAATCCGAGTCTCGTGCCGAGTTGGTGACTGCTTGATGGATCTTGGTGGAGTTTCGTTCTAAGATCTGCGAATCGTTGAACCCTTGGATGTGCGTACTTTTTCTAGTCGACAACGTTAACGGGTACGAATGCTTTATTATTAGAACCTCTAACGAGCGTGCTCTGATCTCCTTGCGGGTCGATGTGCATACCGTATGCTCGTTTCTCCAGTTCTGATCTCCTTCCTCCGTTCAATTGACAGATTATGGGTCAAGGAAGCACTTCTGCGTGATCCATATCCGTCTCCTCGTCCGATTCTCAATTCAAGTCAAGGCTTAGGTATATCACCCCAGAACGTGCTTGGAACTGTTCATCCAATTAACTTCTTGAAGTGTGAATCTGCATGGTGATTCAACTTCTTTGTCTGCTCTTCTTGTACTTCAAGACGTAATCATTTCTCGGATATCAATCTTCCTTTCAGACTACTATGTATCGTACTGGAAATATGTCCCGATGGCACTTTAAGGGAGGACTCATTGCATACGTACAACTCGATTGATCACTCGAGGTGATGATGTTTAGAGTCGTAGGAACTCTGGAAGGGATGCTTGTTCTGCCGTGCTAAGACTGTTGATCAGGCCATCTCGTGCTTTCTTGTGTCATGAAGGTGAGCTCTTCTTGTTAAGTAGATTGAGTTGAGTACGTAAAACCAACATCTCAAGTGACGGTATGAATCTCATGCGTACGTACGAGTACGGTTCATAGGTTTCATTGTCTCTCGATCTCCTAGGTCGAATTTCTGGCTCGAATATTCAGCTGCTTCCTCTCGCCATTGGTGTTATGTTGATACGTGGAGAGTGGTTGTCGAGCGTCGAAACGTCCTTGATATTTGTGACTGTATAGGTACTCGTACAAACATTCTTGCCTGTGGAAGTCCGATTCTTGGCCATCCTGAAATACACATATATGCTCGTACGCTGGAACCCAAGGCCGTGCGCTTGTAGATCAGTAGCCTGAAGCGTACCAAATCCAGAATGTCATCCCCGTTACGTTCAATCGCAAACGTCTCGTGCTTGTGCTGGACCTGGTGTACTTTTCTTTCGCGTGTCATGTAGTAAGCCAGGTCATTGGCGGAAGGTGTGTTTGATTTGCGTTGCTTTCGCAGGTTGCAACGTTGGTTAACGGATCTCGTGCTGGTGGATGAGATATATTTATACTTCCTTCAAGTCTTGGGGTCTCGAAAATTTCAGGACTTGGAAAAAGGAGTGATGGTAGAAAAGGGAAGGATATAACCCAGAGTACATCCTTCCCTTTGGAGACGAGACTCAGGAAAGTCTTTCCGTGGCTCCAAGTTCGCGGGATCCTATGGGTAGGACAGACGAGCCGTTCACACCAGCAAATGTCTGGAATAACTGAGATTAAGCATATGTAACTTGCATTGTCAGACACTGAGCAACTCATCGGCCGAGCCGCATCTCAATACTTCCCCTTCCGGCAGGCCATCCCGATCATCGGTCGGAGTTTCGCTAGCCCCGACGTCCGACAAGCCATGACAAAATGCTTATCAATCCATCAGATAGCGCACACGTCCACTTCCCAGCCCTCCCCCCACGCCTCTTCACCACTCATCGGCCTCGATCTCACCAATTGCATCCCCAGCTTACGACGACGACTCTGCAATCACTCGTATCTACTTGCAAAGGTAACCTACCTAGCCCGACTCTCCAATATATCGCAGGTACACAAGGCATCGGAGAAGCCCGGTGCGGGCCAATCATTCCCTTCTTCCGCTGGTTATCAGATGGTGGGGTAAACTCCAGCTTTCGTTGGATCCTTGTTTTGCAGCCAATTTTTTCACTTCTGGCGACACATGGATCTGATAAAAAGCGCAGTTTGACCAGCTTAGCGTGCACTTGCGGCCTTCGGGGGGAAACGTCGAAAAAAAGCATCGAGTTGCGATTCCGTTAAGTTGGGGAGAAATTGTGAAGGGCTGTTTGAGAGTTGGGGCGGAAAGATAGAGGGGGGGTATAAAGAGGAAACTTGCCCCGCGGGGAATCAGTATCAGTTTTGCCATTGAAGTGGAGGTAGACAGCCCGAACCAGCAACACAGAAGAGCTCGGGGAACGAGGAGAAGCTAACGAGCCGCACTTGTTTAGGATTTCGACGAACTCTCACCGATCCCCATTCGCCCTAGTCCCTGGACTCGAACGTCAGAAAGATAAAAGCTACTCCTTCCCTCCTACTCATATCAAACCGTCATCACCATGGCCGGCCTCTTCAACAAACTCACCTCCATCGTGGGCCTCAAATCCGCCGAACCACAGCTCCCACCCGTAACCGACCTTCTCCCCCCAGCGCCCGAAGAATGCCTCTCCGAATGCTCCTCCTGCCCCGACTACCCTCGCTCCTTCTGGAAAGCCGGCGTTGAGCGCGACACTCCCCTCTACGGCGGTGTCAAGAAATGGGATCTCCACGTCCTCGTCGCTACCGGCCGTGACAACTGGATGCACGATGTCGAGGAAGAAGGCGGCGTCCTAACAGCCGTAGGCAAAGCCATCGAAGCCTCCGGAATGGTATGTCTCCATCCATTCCTTTGTCACCACATGACCAGTATTATGGAAATGCTAACAACTCCTCCAGAAAATCAAACTCTCAGCCTGCAACCTCCCCCTCCCACCCCACGACCACGACGACCCCAACCCCCCCACCTCCCTCCTCTTCCTCCCCTCCTGGATCCACGTCTCCCCCGTCCTGGCCTCCGACATCCCCACCCTCTTCACCACCCTCCTCCCCCACCTCAGCACCCTCTCCACCTCCCCCCCACCCCCCCCACCCCCCCCATCCCATCCTACCCCCCCCTCCCCACCCCAATCTCAATCACCCCCATCCCGCAAAAAACCCTCATCCTCCTCTGTTCCCACACCAAACGCGACGCCCGCTGCGGCATCTCCGCCCCGATACTAAGGCAACAATTCGCAAAACACCTCGGGCGCGACTACCGCGATCTGCACGACGGCCGAGAGGGCGGCGCAAAGGTGGTGTATATCAACCATGTAGGCGGCCACAAGTTTGCGGGGAACGTCATTATTTACGGGCAGAATGCTGCGCCTGTACCGTCACTCTCTGATCGGCAGAAGACGGAAGCAGAGGTACAAGGGGAGGAGGCAAAGTTGGAGCAGGTGGATAGGTCGGGCCAGTATTGTATTTGGTATGCGAGGGTTTTGCCGGCGCATTGTGAGGCGATTGTCAAGTATACGGTGGGCGAGGGGAGGGTTATTGTGGGGGATACGGGGAAGGATTTGAAGGAGGCTAAGGAGGGGGAGAGGGGGGTGGAGGTGAGGGCGGGGTGGAGGGCGGGGGTTGGGGGGCGTTGGTAGATGGGGGTTGGGGGGTTGGATAGATTAGAGGTACAAGAGTACGTTAGATTCCAAACATGTTATTGGATCCTTATATGGCCGTCAAAGGTACGCATAACCCCTTGATGGAAATTTGGAAACAAGTTGAAAGCTGAAGTCTGTGACTTCTTATTAAACAAATCTACCGAAGAAAAATACGACAATTGAAGTGGTCCTGGGCCCGAACTGCTCATTCATTTTGCGTACAAAGACCGACGGACTTGTAGCCCACGGAAGCCAATTACAAGACGCCTCCAGCTTAAAAGGGAAGGTTAACGGTGGGTGATGTCCTTCCTATTCCATCATTTTATTTTGGGGCATCCAACCGAAAATAGTGGGGTCATAAAAGGTATAAAAGCCACCAACCCACTACCATAACACTTAAACAATAAAACCACTGGCAGGACCCAACCAGAATATCGAATCCTCAATCACCTTCGGTCGTCCTTATACGAATCAATAATGGACCACAAGGAGCTTCTCTTACATCCACATGGGGATGAGGAGAACGAGCTGGTTGTTTACACGGTACAATCAGCGGAGCAAGTAAGAAAGACAAATGATCCCGTCTGTTCGCACGAGTATGCTCAAAAGGTGTGGAGAAACTGATACGTCCAAGGACATCGTTCTAGTTCTATCATCGAACGTTTTCCATGCACCAAGACACTCCACGTATCAGCAAGAGAAGGCACGAACCGACAAACATAATGACACACGATTGATGAGACCAGGGCAGTGCATGTTACGTTATTACATGGCCTCACAGACAAAGACCACGAATGCCAACAAAGAAAGCTTTGTTACAACCCTGCGAGAGATTCGAAGTCAGCTCTCGCACGTATCAAGGAACAAGGGAGCGAAAGTACGAGCATCTTGTACGGCTCACATTTTATGTGCTTTCCACAGACAACCAAGATCATCTTTTACCAGCCAATCATGTACGAGAAGAAGTCAAGAAGTCAAGAAGTCAAGAAGTCCAGCCGCAAAAGACAATCGATCCCACCTAACGACAGCACGAAAGCTGCAGAAGCATTCCTTACGTATACTCACAACTCCGAACGTTTTATAAGAAGAAGTAGCCTGGTTATTACGCAATTAACGCAGGAACGAGTTCTAACGTTCATACCATGGGGATGATCTCGAAACTTCTGTACTTTCGATTCAAACACGTCAACACCGAGTTTAAGGACTTGGAATACGAACCATTTCAAGGACACACGAGAATCATTAAGATGATCAAGGCAGTAAGCACAGTCTACTCACACCTCGGAAATACGCAGAATATCGAATCCACAACCAGCCTGGGCCGCTTACGAGCCAATACTGGAGCATACAAAAGGACCTTCTCTTACGTCCACGTACATGGGGTTGACGACAACTAGAACTACACGGTACAAGCAGCTGAGCCCGAGCAAGTCATACGTATGAGGACAATCAATCATCTTTCCGTCTACGTTACGGGTATTCTCAAATGGTGGCTGGAACCTGCCTACTCCACAAATTTTCACGAGCATCTCATCTCATCATATCAAGAAACAGCTGCGATGACCACACGCACGTATCAGTGCGCAAGAGAAAGTGTAAACCGGGAACAAGAACTGAGCACGATCAAAAGCTTTTCATAGCCAGAGAAGCATTACGTATACCGTGTTCTTGCAGACTCGAAGCGATGATCCGTATCCGAGCACGAAAGGTGACGTTGCAGCACTACGAGAGATACGTTCGAAGCCGGCAGATGCCCTTTGTACGTATCAAGGACCATATTGATATGCATATGGTAGGAGTGAGTTGTACGAGTATCTCTTCTTATAAGGGTTCTTTTTTGTTCGTCCCACAAACAACACCACAGATACGAAAAGTGGTCACGCAAAGATGATCTCAACCCAACGAAAGCTGCAAGAACCGTAAGGGGAACTACGAACGTATTACCCCCACTTATAAGCTTGAGCCTGGTTATCAGGCAACGCAGGAACGAGTTTGCACGTTCATATCATGGGGATGATTTCGAAACTTCTGTACTTTCGATTCAAACACGTCAACACCGAGTTTATGGACTTGGAATACGAACCATCTCAAGGACACACGAGAATCATTAAGATGATCAAGACAGTAGATAAGCACAGTTTACCTTCATCTCACTGGAAGAATCACGAGTACAGTGCCGTTTGAATTCATCGAGATGGCGAGAACGACTTCCTTCCGCATATAATCCTGGTTCTACGTAACTCGAGTTCCATCCAACTTGCACGTCCGAAAATTAGTTTCCCTTCAAGATCAGCACGGATGATTAGACATACCTACTTACTTAGTAGGGGAAAGTTTCGTTTAACGTTACTGCACTGCGAAAGTTTTGAAGTCGGGATACGGATCAAGGAACAAAGGGCGAATAACGCATCTACGAGTAACTCTTCTCAGAACGTTATAAAGCTTTTGTTTTCTGGTCTTTCCACATGCACAGACAACGTACGAAGCTTTGCATGCAACCCGATATCTGCACGTTCAAAGAAGTCAAGAAGGGCCCGCAAAAGAAAAGAGCTGCAGAACCGTACGTAAGTACTTGGCCGCAAGCTCGGCCTTGTAATAAGTAAACTGGTTATCACGGAGCCCAGAAACGTGTTCTTACGTTCATACTACCATGGGAATGATTTTGAAATCGTATTTTCAATTCAAACACGGATATGAAGCAACTGGAATATATAATGAAACCCCTCATGATCAGCGACACACGAGCATGCTTAAGATAATCAAGACAGCCAGCACGGTTTACTCCCGCCTCAGATCACGCCTACCAGTATGTATTCTGTTTCATCGAGATGGCGAGAACAACTTCCTTCTGGTTCCGCACAGCTCAAGCATGCAGCTTGCAACTTGCTTGCAATGCACGTCCGCCGAAATTAATCTCCACGCCTAGGTTCGGATGGATGGTTCGACGTAAGTACTTGAGTACGGCTACTTAGCAGTGCACCGGTGCGTTGCAATTGAAAGTCAGAAGAGCTGTACGTACGTATACCATCAAGTACGGTCCGGAAAGTACTTGCGACGCATCCGGTCTGATCGAACTACGGGAAGAATCTTCGCAAAAGCACAGAAGATCGATGACACGAGATGGCATACCCGGCATAATTATAACACGTACAGCGACATACGAGCAGCTCTTTCAAATGCACTTTTTTGATGCTCTCAGAAACTCGTGTTGAATTATCGCAATCTTGCAGGCGTGGCCACGACTGGGAACTTTCGACAACACTCTCAACCAGTTCAATACACGCGCACGGATCAAGTTAAGTTCAATGCTGCAACACAAGGAGCCAGTAGGCTTGTACGAATACCTGACATCATCATGGGGATGATTTCCTACAAGCCACGATCGAGAACATGATCGTTCTAGTTCTATCATCTACCGATTTCCGTGCAACTCACGTATTAGCAAGAGAAAGTAGTGTGAACTGAAAAAGAGAACGGCACACGATAGAGAGCTGCAGAGCAACGCCACATATGCATGTAGCATTCCTCGCTGGGAAACATTACGAATGCCAACAAGGAACGCTTTATTACGTATATATTACAGCATTTCGAGAGCTAGATATGAAGCCGTCGTTCGCACGTATCAAGGAGCAAAGGCAACAAAAGTACGAGCATCTCTTCTTATAAGGCTTCTTTTATGTTCTTTCCAAGTACAGACAACCAAGGCTCACCACAAGATATACTAAAATACGTCACGCAAAGATGATCTCAACCGACGTCGCGACGAAAGCTGCAAGAACCATATGGAGAACTTTGAACGTATTATAACCACCTAAGCCCAGTTATCACGGCCCTCAGCTACGGGTCTGTTTGCTCATACCATGCATGGGGATGATTTTAGAGGCATCCCTTCGACCCAAACACGAATACGTACGAAGCATCTGGAATATACAAGACCGTCCGACGACAGCACACGAGTAAGCCTGGGACGATCAAGACAGCCAGAAGTGTCGATTTCACGTCCCAAAGCTACGAGTATTCCGTTTCATGAAGATTCATCGGTAACGAGGACAAGGCCGTACGTTCCTCCTGGTTGCGCACTGCTCGAGTACTTATCCAGCTTGCACGTCCGGGAGTTTCCACGTCAACAACCCACACGGATGGTCCGACATGCAAAGTAGCCTGTGTTGTCAGAAGAGCTCGAGGGCTTTACGTACCTACACATACGGAGTCTAGACCTTCGACGCACCTGGTCAGAGCTATTGCTACACTCTTCACAAACGCCGGCGCCCTGAAAATGGCACGAGATGGCATATCCGCTAGACATCGAAAAACGAGCATCTCTTTCAAAGGCACTTTTTTGATACTCTCAGAAACTAATGTTGAAACATCGCAATCTATAGCTAGCAGGCGTGGCCACGACTGGGAACTTTCAACAACACTCCCAACCAGTTCAATTCACGGATCAAGTTCGATGCTACAAGGAGCTAGTACGTTCGTACCTGATATGATGGGGATGATTTCAAAGACACTCCTTTGAGAGAGCTACGTACGGCGAGGTACTACTTGGCTACGAGAACCTATACGACAATTTGACACGTCTCCAGTAGTCACCAGGTGCTGATCTTGCCAGATATCCAGGCGCTTTCTCAATTATCATCCATAACATCAAACTCCTTAACCCTTCCACATCACACGACACGAGATTGCATACCTGGCGCAGCTGGCATAACGCATACCGGTGACCGACAAACGAGCATCTTTCAAAGGCACTTTTTGATGCTCTCAGAAACTCGTGTTGATTGAACCATTGCAATATAGCAGACCTGTCCACGACTGGGGACTTTTAAGGGCACTCCCGGCCAGTTCAATATACGGATCAAATCCAATCCTACAAAGAGCCGGTACGTTTATACCTAATGGGGATGATTTAGATACGTTCACTTGAGTGCTACGGATGCAAAGCAACCTAGGCTACGAGAACTTTTACAACAATTCGACTCGGCTCACCGTGACACGAGCATCCTTAATACGGAGGAGAGGAGGACACTGTCTACAAAGTGCAACGGGTCACGAGTATACCGTCTCAGCGATCATCAAGAAGCTAACAACATACAACCGGTCACCCTACGTCGTATACTCCAATACTCATCCAAGTCGCAGCATGGATTGAAGGAGACCCAATACTTAGTACGTCACACATTTGTAAAGTATGGGCCACGAGTAAGTACTTAGTACTGAAAGCTTATAGGCAGCTAGAAGAACGGAGACTTGGAAGTACGCGCTCGATCGACATATATCCAAAAATATCCTACGCAACCATGATTCCATTGTCGAACGAGCTGAGTTATGAAGAAGTACGAGTAGCGTAACCTACACAGTGCGCCAGTCCATCAAGCGACTTTCCCCAGCAGAGGCCCTTGCAGGATTCCCCAGGGTCAAATGTTTTGACGAAAACTTTGAATCTCTCAAATGGTATAAGCAGAAATGTCGTGATTGTGGTACGGTATCGAGTACAATGGCTCAGTGAAACTCTCTACGTTCATATGGGGACGCATGATAAGTAGATACTTCCTGAACCTGCTTCTAGTATAAAGACAAACGAAAAGCAAACCCACTATACGATAAAGAAATCTCGCCTTTGGTTCTAGCTCTAGGAATGCCTCACTTTTGGCTCGACGAATCCTCCATCGTGCACCGCAGCACGTAAACAGAACCAGAATATCTCTTCACGAATTTGTGGGACTACAGTAACGAAACGCTTGTAGTACAACCGGAAGCATACATGAACTAGAAGAAACTCTCCATAAGTATGTACAACTTTCCCAGCTTCAATTGAGCTACGCATTCGAGCAAGAAGAAGCTCCGGTCCAGCAACTTAACATGAAACGAATCAAGAGAGTTCATGATTTAGCAAAAGATCACACGTGCACACATACGTATGACCACTTCTGGGATATACGCCCATATTCCAGAAGTACATAAGTGCCGAATCAGGACTAAGTATGTGCACCAGATTAGGCAGAAGCGCTTCCTCGCCATATCTATCGACAGCACGGAAGCGTACCATCAGCATTCCCTAAAGCTTAAATAAAACTGTGTTTCTTCATATAAGGCCTATCTACGACTAAAATAAACCCAAGTGCTCAAACGCTCGCAAATTCTAAAACTAGACGATATAACCTCCTCCCTACTAGTAACTATCCCCACTTCCACCCTTCCTAGACCCCTCTACAATCGCCTTTACTAAATCCTCCACCACTTCCCCCTCTACCTCCCTCACCAACCCCTTATCCCACTGGCCCCTTACCCACCTCACCGCAACTGCCTGCCGCCCATCAACCTTCCACTTTCCCCTCTGCGCCTCCAACCTCACCTCGCCATTCACTACATCTACCTTTGCATCTCCAACCGCAAGAATCATCGTGCCCTCGCTTACAACGGTCGTCTCCAAAGCCTCTGGTGGCTTTTGGTTCGCAGCCTGGTTGGCACTTCCTGTGCTATGCAGCAAAGAGGTGTAGGCGAGGTATTTTGCCTTTGGCACTGCAACCTCGCCGGGGATGTGGGGTTGAGATTGGACGATGTTGATGGAGCTTGGGTGGATACGTAGACGCATTTGTGATGAGAGGGAGCGGAATGCGTTTGAAGCTTCGCGGATGAGCAGTCTGGGATAGAAGGAGGAGGCAATGGTTGAGATGAGGACGGCCTCATTATCAGAGTTGCGGGTATATTGCTCGGGCGGATTCCAGAAGGTGGACCTTTGTTGGTAGGAGTTGGAGTTGTGAGTTCTCGCCTGGTTGAGGCTTTGACGCTCAGCGGCAGAGAGGGGAAAGAGGTCAAAAGTGTCAGCGAGGTTGACAAAGAGCTGGAGACGCAAGTCTTCAATGGTACTGAGGTTGCGCGAGGAGAGAAAGTTTTTGGTGCAATAAACGTGTTCAGGGAGACGACGGGTGGTGCAGATTTCGCGCCAGCAGGTGTATGCGTTGTAGGCAGTGAGGAGGTCCGAGTTTGCTTTTCGGAAGGACAGTTTGGCTTTGTCGGCGTCTTTGCCTTCGCCAAAGGGACGGATAAAGGGGGATTTGGCAGAGAGGATGGCGGCAATGGTCACCATTACGTCGAGACAGGAATTGCGCAGGCCGAGTAGGACCAGCTTGCCGAGGTAGATATCGAGCGGGAGGACGGAGAGTTTGTGGCCGAGTTCGGTGAGGGTTTCATTGTTGGTGAGGGCTTTGGCTTCGACAAGGTTGTCGATGGCTTTGCGAATGTTGCGCTGGCTGGGACTGTCCAAAGCCTGGCTCAAGAACTCTTCGATTCCTCCCAGTTTACAGGTCTTGATGCGTAGAGCGAGTTCTTGGAGCGAGAGACGCAGCATCTCGGGCGTCTGCTGTTCAATCATTCCAGTTTCAAATCTCTGTTTCGAAAAGAGATGCCAACAAAGGCCTTCCTGCACACGACCAGCACGACCTCTTCTCTGCTTTGCGTTGGCCCTCGAGATAAATACCTCTACCAAGCGAGAGATTTGCCGTTTCTCGTCGAAACGCATCTCTTTGTGACGGCCAGTATCGACAACGCATGTAATATCTGGGATTGTGATACCAGTCTCAGCAATATTGGTTGCCAGGACAATCTTTCGCTTTCCTGGCGGGGGAACGTTAAAGACAGCCTCCTGATCTTCACTGGCAATCGTCGAATGGAGTGGATACACAAGCCATCGCCCATACGCCGGGTTAAACTCGTTATGAGCCTGTAGAGCTTCGTTGACTTTTCTTATCTCGGCCAACCCGGGCAAGAACACCAGAATAGCTTTCGAGTAAGGCTGAAGGTCCGGCTTGTTGGCCATAGCTTCCAAAAAGCTGATGATGAGCTCTACGGGAAGTCTTGATTCAGTAAGTCGAACAAGTGTTCTTTGAGTCCTCTCCGAGTAGTTTTTGAGATGTGGATTGGCAGTCGCTTGTCTCTCTTGCTCGTCATAAGAGTCTTCCCCATCATCGTATCCGAGATAGTTGTCCTTATAGCCACCCTTTCTTCCTTTCCCAAAGGTGTCCCGTTGCTCGAGCTCAAACCCACTGACTTCGATGGCATCTTCCAAAAAGTGCGTCTGGACTGGGTATGTTCGGCCTGGCACGTTCAAGACAGGTGCGTCTCCCAAGTATCGAGAAAACTTTTCCGCATCAACTGTTGCTGACATGAGAACAACCCTAATAGCTGTTAGAAGCAAGGCAATGAAGAGAATACAAAAACATACTTTAGCTCTTTACGCTTTTGAAGGAGCTTCTTAAGGACAATCAGCAAGAAATCAGAGTCGATGCTTCGCTCGTGCACTTCATCAAGAACCAAGTGGGTGGCTTCCTTAAGCTCCGGCGACCTCTCGAGCATACGCATAACCACTCCCTAATCTCATAAGTGTTTTGCCCTTTGCCTACAACAGGACACTTACGGTTGTTGCATAGATTAATCTGGTATCCTTCGTCACTCTGGATTCCAAGCGGATGGCATAACCAATCAGGGAATCCCTCGTACCAACTTCTTGCTTTCTCTCTCCCAGCTCTTCGGACACACGACGTGCTAAAGATATGGCAGAGATACGACGAGGCTAGATAATGTTAGTTGCTGGATGACGAGAATTTTGTCTATCACTTACTTCGGTACAGTAAATTCTGCAGTCTTTCCCATCGCTCATCTCTTGTTCCAAAATAAAGGCCGGAACCTGAGTACTCTTGCCACTATTCGAGGATGATATCAGTGGAGTCACATTCTGAGAGTTCCAATCTTACCAGCCAGTCTCACCACAAATGATGGTGACCTGATTCTCTTTTATGCATCGCAGCACTTCATCTCTGTATGACCACATTGGCAATTCCTGGCGTCCTTTCTAGAGAAATGTCAGCATCACACAAGAAGCACAAGAGCGGTTGGCGAACATACAAGCATTTGCCGATACCTATCCGTCGAACACTTTCTTAGCCAAATATTTCGGACCGTTTCTTTGTCCAGTGGTTGCATCTCTCTCAAAACCTCGTCCTGGTCGACTGTAACCTCCTTTGCAAGCTTTCTTTCCGAAGAATCGGCCCAGGCTTCTTCGGGGGTAAACTTTTCCAAGACACTGGAGACAACGCGAACAACATCCTTCTTTCTCGTTTCCTTAACATCTTCTTCCTGCTCCAAAATCTCCGCCCAAACACCTCTCCAGGTAGTCGAGAGTCTGGATGACGGAGCCCTATCTCTACAGCAGACCCACAAGGTGACCGTAACAAGATACCATTCCGCTTGACTCTTAGTCTTTGCGGCAACAGATACCATTTCAACTCTGATACCACCCTTCTTAAGATTGTAGACCTTGCAACCAAGCTTCTCCAGCACTCGGTTCTCGTATTTACCGGCGTGGGCATTCTTGCTATGAATCATCACGGCGAGACGGTTACTGTAGGAAGTCACGGCCACATCGTCCAATCTAACCTGTGAGATGCCACCAAGACGTGCTCGAATGCTCTCCTCCAAGAACTTGACTGGTGGCATGGATGTGGCATTCGAGGAGGAGTTTTGCGATTTCTTGAACTTGGCCTTTGGATCGGGCTTTGGCTTAAACTCCTCATCGAAGTCTCTGATTCTGATACCTGAGTCTATCGCCTCCTTTTCTTGGATATCCGGCGTGTGTGGGGCCCCTTCGTTGAACATACCACCGAGCAATCCTCCGTCATCCTCCTCCTTGTGAGCACCCTTCAAGATACTCTTCCCAGGCTCGGTGTCCAATGGAGGTGGCGGCTTTGGATCCTTGATTGCAGGTTTTGGTAATTCCTGGACCAGGTCTATCCGCTTCTCCCGCCATGCAAGGTCAGCATTATGCTGGTCGAACAGAGGGTCCCGCTGAATGGATGTGATCTTTCCACTAATCTTTAGTGACCGTTTCGTCGTCTTTGCCGCTGGATTGTTTGCTGGCTTTGGTTGAGGCGCTTGCTTCTTGCCCTTCTTATTTTGCGTTGGCCGTGGAGGCGGGGCCAGGTCTGGATTGATCTTGAACAGCTTCGTCATCAGAACAATGTACTTTGCAATCAATGACTCTTCAGTATCATCAACTTCATCGTCATCGCTTTCCTCCTCGGACACTTCCTCTTCCTCTTCTTCTTCTGGCCCATCCTCGTCTGATTCGGATTCGCTTTCCTCCTGCTGTCCCTGTGACTGGAATGCAACTCTTTTCGGCTTTCTACGGCGTCTTGTGTGGTTGGTTTGTCGTGGTGGATGCCATAGTGGTGCTTCGTCTGACTTGTCGACTACTTCCGAATCATCTTTCCGTCCGGCATAGATCCAAGATATGACTTCCTCCACACCTCCCTCCAGTGTTTTGTCTATTCCCTGCTGAAGCCACCAAGATAAGCCTTGCTCCACTTCCTCATGCGTAAAGCCTCCAATTCCGTTCAGGCACTCCCACAGGGCCCATGCAGTAGCAAATGGTATCTTCTCCTTTCGTCGCGGTTGTTCTGCACAGTTGTCCCTATACCGTCTCAATATCGAGTCAACAGTCTCTACTTGCATTATCCCGGTCGTAGTTGGCAGTCCCTTCAGTCCTTGTTGATCCAATGCTAGCTTCGCGAGGTACTTTTCCGTCATGCGTTGGACTGCCGGACCATGTTGTCCATACAGGGCGTTGACCTCCATCTCCTCAAACGAAGTCTCCTGGGCTGGCCCATCCTTGGTTTCGATGTTCTGACCCTCCTCTTCATCCTTGGGTTTCTCTTCTTCAACCTTGTCGGCAACTGGCGTTTCGACCTTTTCGGGTTCCGGTTCGGGTTTGGCTTTGGATGGCGTGGAGGTTGTTGCGAAACCGCGATTCGGGTTGGATGGTGCTGCTCTTCGTTTCTTTCCCATTGTGCTGTTTGGTTAGGTATGGCGATTCAATGGCGAGACTCCCGAGAAGACCTACTGTGATTCTGACCAAGTTTGAGATGTTTGTTTTGAACAGAAGGCGGCTGCTAGGAATGACGTTTGTTGTGGAAAATGTCTTGCCAAGCCACTGGCTCAAAGCGGAGTAGGAGCCGACGAGTTTATTTCAACGACATCTGCTCAGCTCAGTTGATAATTCGACCAGTCATTGCTATACTTCAGTGCTTTTCTACTAAAATATCCTTCCCAATCATCTGAGGATCCACCGAGGAGGAATAGTTGTATAGAGTTTCCCTAATCCTACTTGTTGCTCAAATACTCGTGGGCTTGGCTTCCGGCTATCTCCTAAATATATGGATTGGCTGCAAGCGAAACGAAATCCTCAGTATTTATATGTGTAAGCCAACGTAACAGTGACAGATTGTATGGAAACAGAAATAGCGGAATTCTTTTTATTTGACTATTGAGTCCGAATCGCTTATATTACGAAGTACTTCGTAGAGCATAATTCAGTCATGGCATACATTCAGCCCAGCTTCCATCCTATGATCACTGATCAATCACGCAAACCACCTTTCCCATTGTATTATTTGCCTCTAAATGCTTGTGGGCATCAACGATCTACAGGATCATTAGCATACTCTTACTCTTACGTGACGCTAGTGGGATGGCATACCTGATTCCAGTCAAACACCTTGTCGATGAATATCTTGAACTTGCCGGCCGCGGCCTTCTCCGAATCAAGATGTGGAAGGACCTTCTCAACAAAGAGGTCTCTTAGCCGTTTCTGGTAATCCAGAGTTCTACTTCTAAGAGCAGTTCCCTCAATCCGCACCCGCTTGATCAGCGCCGTCTTAAGATCTACCGGCCCATCTGTCGAGGGTCCACCTAAGAAGCCCAACAATACGATGGTTCCGTCTCTAGAAACAGCCGCTAAATCCTTTTGAAAGTATTTTCCTCCAACAATAGGGTCGATAATGACATCTGCTCCCTGTCCATTGGTCTCCTTCTCGATTATCTCCTCCCAATTGGGATTCTTCTTATAGTTTATGGCCCCATCTGCTCCCAAGGTGCCTGTTGAGAAGTTGACCTTCTCATCGCTGCCAACAGTAGTCCAAATCTGCCCACCAGCATCCTTGACCAACTGTGTCGCAGCAATCCCAACAGCACTGGCCCCGGAATGAAACAGGACCTTGTCTCTCTTCCCACCTTCGTCCTTCTCCTTTTCGAACTGGCCGACGAGATACAATGCCTGCAAAGCTGTGAACCAAACTTCGGGCAAACCGGCAGCTTCCTCCCATGAGAGGTTCTTGGGTTTGGGGATGACGGTCTTTGGTGAGACCTTGACGTATTCTGCATATGAGCCGCCATTGGTGAGACCAAAGACCTCATCACCTTCCTTGAAAGTGCCAGCAGGTTTAACAACGGTTCCCGAGAATTCCAGTCCGAGAACCCTACTTGCTCCAGGTGGTGCCGGGTAGTTTCCGGCTCTCTGCATGCAATCGGCACGGTTCAAAGCGAATGCATGGACTCTGCACAGAAGCAAATCAGCCGGCACGTCACCGACTGGATAGGAATGGTTGATAGTCAGCGTCTCCGGCCCACCAGGTTGCGTCTGGTCTGTATAATAGGTCAGCAAGCATGCTCAGTCGATGAATTGGTGCGGATCTTGCCGACTGCGCGCATGGTGTTTGGAATAGTCATTTCGAAGATATGAGTCCTTCAGTGGTACGTAGCGATGTGTTGAGACGTTGTAGATGACCGAATATGACTGAGGATATAGGGCGATATTTAGAGAGAAATGGTGTGCCTGCTCTGTTGGGGTTGGTGAGAATGACATCATCGATTTCAATATGGCGCACTCGATCGATTGCCAAACATTGAAATTGTTGCCGAGGATTATGGGCCTTTGATTTATACATATACATACTGTCTCGAGCAGCGTTTACCTATGCCCCAGGACATCAACGGGGTGCATTTGCGGTGCATCTCAGACGAGATATGATTGACATCCCATGCTGGGTTCACATGAAAATTGTGGCCATCCCGTTGAGGTCAAGCCATTGGTGGAAGGAACATCCGCATTGCCGTTCTCGATTCTCTTTTCATTTCATCGCCTCGCAATGTTGTCTCAACTCCATTGCGCTGTAAACCTTCCTCGTTACGTCCTCTAGAAATAAATGCACCTGCCACCGCTCACTGTTCTAGTGAGACCCCTCTTACCCCCCTAGCTACCGCCCATGCAAGACTGCACTACCTCAGATAGCTACAGGATGCATGCGCAGTGCGATCCTTACTTCCTTCTGCTCGGCTCGGGATATAAGAGGTAACTGAAACAATTATTAGCATTTCAATTATACAAACTCAAGTACTGAGCCTCGCAAGATATCATAATTAACCCTTCGTCTATCCTTTAACCAAAGTAATTCTCCCAACGTCATCGCTCCAACAGCATTAACGGTTGCAGCTCGTATCAGCACAGAACAACCAAGCAAACGGTCTGCTTAAGCCTCAGGGCTTCGGCTACGGCTCCTGTCGCGCCCTCCACCGGCAGCACCTGTTCTTTCTTTCCTTC
This sequence comes from Ascobolus immersus RN42, assembly GCA_003788565.2. Taxonomy (NCBI): domain Eukaryota; kingdom Fungi; phylum Ascomycota; class Pezizomycetes; order Pezizales; family Ascobolaceae; genus Ascobolus; species Ascobolus immersus. Next base: position 118,200 of record ML119720.1, on the reverse strand, counting down.
CACTTCCACTTCCACCACCAAGTCTGTCGCTCTTGCTGTTTCCGACGACTTCACGCGCTGGTGGACGTACGAAGGCGAAGTCGACCTCTATCTTCTGGTCGAGAAGGTTTGTACCGTTGGCCTTTTCTATGGCGTCCTTCGCTGCGGAGAGTGTGGCGTATTCGATAAGAGCATATCCCTATTTGCCCAAGAGTTAGCCCTTCCTTTATAAAGACCCCCCTTTATACTGCTACTGCCATCGGCCGAGTCCCGACGTCTTCACAGCATAGCAGCAGCATTCCCTGCAGAGATGGCGTCCTCTCACCTTCACGTAACCAGTTCTTCGATCAAGGTTCAAATGCAAGTTCTGAATCTCGCCGTATTCGCCAAATTTATCTTGTAAATCTTCTTCGGTGGCTTCTTCGTGAACATTGGTAATTGCAAGGATCCATCCTTCAATTGAGCGAACTGCCAGTGCTCCCGATGTGGTCTTTGCGGTTTGAGTTGGGGTAGCCTTCGTCTCCGCGCCCTCCACCGGAGTATCAACTTCCATCGCCGACATTATCAGAGAGGACTTCTTGGATTATCCGATAGCTTTTTGTAGGCGTTGTCGTTATCGTGGGGTTGTTACGAGTTCTGAACGGATCGATGTGCGCCGAAGTGGGATTGTGTTGTGTTTGTTGTTTTGGAGTGAGGGAAGTTCAGGAAGTTACGGTGCGGACTTGGCAACGTCGCACACAGCGATAGTGGTCCGTGCTCAGGCTTGCGACAATTGCAAGGTTGCACACATGAGGACTATTCCTCTAAAAACACAAGGACAACACACTGAGATTTACGTCTGCATAGAGCATTATATCCAAGCCAGTATACCCATAGCAAGGCCAAAAGTACTTACCCATCTAGTTTCTCTTTGTTCTATTGAGGTCTTGGTATTCCAGGCTCTTGAGAAAAGGCTCTCGCACGTGACTTTGTAGGTGCACACAGAGGAGCTAAGTACGGATACTTCATGCATAGGCCAAACGAACCCCCACGTCTCTCGGTGGCCTGGCATGAAAGCTTTCCTCATTGAGTCTGGGACGAGTTACATGAAAAGTAAAGGTACAAACCAACCGCTCGCACTCATGAGTGTCTTGCATACAGATCTACGGATCGTACTATTCCGTACGTACAATTGCATTGTTGTATCATTGCCAGGTGTTACCTGTACTTGTATGTAGGAGCAGCTAACATTGGTACAGAAACATACATGTACAGAGTACTAAGTAGATAGGGAACATTATAGGCCGATAGGGAGAGGTACTTAAGAAGCAGTAAGGCTCCAGCTTATCGTAAAAGCATGCGCATGCTGCATTGGCATGCCCTTGAATTGAACCTAGTAACCATGGGGCAGGAGATAATCTTTCAACCGGACAAGACTGCTGGATTCTCCAGTAATATTGTAGATACAGAGAAATCTTTCATTACTAAGTACTTCCGTTCGCGAGTACCGTACCTAGTTGATGGCCGTTGAGGGATCTGTAAGCTCATGGGACACTTCCGCTCCGTTAAACGCAAAAAAAACGGAACAGAAGCAGCAAAAACGTCCCGGTTTGCTGGGACCCAACCACTTCGATACCGTGTAGCAAGCGAATCCATCCACCCAACACTCCAAAAGGGTAGATGAATCGGAGAGAAGCCAATGTATTTGTAAGTTGGTCGTTTGCACCTTGAGCCGTTTCGCCAGCAGAGTGGTGCCAGCACCAAAGCACATATCGGAATCCAAATCTCAGTCATGCAACATGCCGTACTCCTTAGCATGTACTCTATCGTATTGCCAGCATGATAGGAAAGTCCTACCAGCTCTGCATGAAAGAAAAGGGGTGCCGCGTCAAGAAAAGGCCATTGGGTACATGCGAAGATCCATTCGGAGGTTCTACAGGCCCTATTGGCACGTGATACCAAGTTGTTCGCGGTTCCTGTAACGGTTTAGCGGAAATCCAGTTACATATTGCGGGGTATGAAGTATCCCTGGAATCATCACGAACTGGGCTGTGGCCCGCCAAAACCATAACTACAGAGCGCGGGAGAATAGCTCCAACCAATTTCGAGAGCTGATGTGTAGTGTGGCCTTCGCAGTCGAATTGGTTTGAACTTTGGCGTTATGTACCGCGCGTCAGTTCGTTGTGGTTTGCTTTTGAAGTTTATGGTTGAGGGTCCAGCTGAAGCGGATCACTTGCATCTGGCAGCCCAACTCGTAAAGAGCATAGAGCCATCATGGCAGCCTTCGTGGCGAGGTTGTCAGACTCGGCCCATCGATAGCCTCGCCGGTTCAGGTTCCTCTAGGCGAGGCATGCAGGCCCAAAACTTCCTTGGGACTATATGCGCTTAGTCATCTAGCCTTAGGGACCAATCAAGAAAGCGATGGGCCTTTTTTCCAATTTTTTTTCTTGTGTGCCTTGCCCTTTTGGTCGACAAACAGAAGCCACGGAGACCCGTCTCTTGCCTCCCAGACTCGACTGTCCTTTCTCCCCCAAACAACATCTGAACGAAGTTTTTCCTCCAAAAAAATCCATCAACTTAAACAGTGAGCTTCCCCCAGCCCTTCACCCTTCACTCTTCAACTCAATTCCTCTCAAGTCTTCGAATACTGATTATCCTTCTTCTCTTTTCAAAGACAACAAGCTTTTCAGCACCAAACAACAAACTTTTCAACCCTCACAACACAAAATGGATTCCGGTGGATACCAAGGAGGCAATGTCGGTGGACGTGGATGCTACAACTGTATGTTTGCTCTTTCGATGTCGACTTCGGCGAATGCTCTTCTATCGACTGTCATCAAACTTCGACTTTGAGACTATCTTTGGGGGAGCAAACTCATGTTTGTCCGATCGGCAAACCGACATCTCTGTCCTTCTAAAGAGCGTTTTTCCTGACTGTGTTGATTTAGGCGGAGAGTCTGGACATCAAGTATGTCGATCGAACGACGAGCACGGCGGGAGTGCTTGTATACGAAGCTCAATTGCTAACCACGGAACCAGGCTCGTGAATGCCCAAAGCGCGGAAACCCAGTTTGGTAAGTCAACAATCCAGCTCTGACCCTCCTCCACGCTTGCTAACCATCTTTGTAGCTACAACTGCGGATGTGAGTTCACTGTTTGCTTGTCTGTTTGTGGGAGGAATTTTGGCTAATCAGTTTTCTTTCGACTTCAGTGGACGGTCACTTGAGTAAGTTTGATCTTGATCCGTGTCCATTCCAGGATATACTAACAGGTGTACTAGGCCGTGAGTGCACAGCTGCTCCAAAGGAGAAGACTTGCTACAAGTGCAACCAGCCAGGCCATCTCTCCCGTGAGTGCCAGGAGCCAGGAGCCCAGGGTGGGTTCCAGCAGGGTGGCAGCGGAACCGAGTGCTACAAGTGTGGCAAGGTCGGACACATTGCCCGTAACTGCAACCAGGGTGGATTCCAACAGCAGGGTGGTTTCCAGCAGGGTGGTTTCCGTCAAGGTGGACAGACCTGCTACTCCTGCGGAGGTTACGGCCACATGTCCAGGGACTGCACCCAGGGACAGAAGTGCTACAACTGCGGACAGATCGGCCATCTCAGCCGTGACTGCCCAAGTGAGCAAGACCGCGTTTGCTACAAGTAAGCTCTTCACTCGCTTATGCTATTTTCGATGGATGCTAATCAGAAACAGGTGCAAGCAACCCGGACACGTTATCGCTTTCTGCCCAGAGTCCAACTAGAGCTGCTTAGTTCTTGTGAATGGAGGTACGGCATGTTAGGGTGTAATGAAGTTGCGGAACGGGGTCCCCGGAGGTTCTATTTCTCATCTTTGTTTACATGGCAAAAAAGTCTTTCATCATTTGAACCGCTGTGGTCAAAATCTTCTTTTCTTTATGGTTGTTTTATTTTTCTTTGTCTTGCATCTGTTTTTATTTCGGACAACATGATTACTGTTGTGGGTAGAGCAATGGCCTGAGTTTGCTCGCTTGCCGTCGACCATGTCGTGAACATGTCAATGGTGGAGTGAGAAATTCGAGTCTGAGAGTGAAGAGGTGCATTCGTTGATGGCTGATCGTAAGCATTGCGGAATGCGAAGTTAGTTGCTGCGAGGTTTTTCCTTTTATTCACAAGGCGCAATATTCTTTCGGGACAACATCTTGGGCTCATTTTTCTCATTTCGTTCACGGTTTATTTTCTGTCATCCTTTCATTGTTAGGTTTGTTCGGCATCCACTTGTCTTCTTTCTGGGATTGTAAAGTTACCGTTCTTCTTTCATTCTCCTTTGTTGCTTGTATATTGGGTGGTCAAAAGTTCGATTTCGATCGGGAACTCATAAAGAGAGCGTAGAGAGGTTCGTCGTTGCGGCTGCTGCTGGAGGTCGTCACTTGAAGGTTATGAAGTATAGTGGAATATACAACCATAAGGCATATCAAATAATACCCAGGTGTCCATCCTTTTTCGTACCTTGTATCCGATTCATGAAACCGTCGTTGCTCGTCAAGTGATGGCTTGTGTGGTTTTGAGTGCTGTGAAGTCGAATAATGTGGCACTCACATCGCTTCTTCGAGTGTTGAGATGTATCTCGGTGGCGCTGGCCTTGCTGTGGACGAGTCGAGTGATCGGGTGCCCGTGTGAGGCTGTGTGTGGGGTTGCAGGACAAGACGGAGGATCGGAGAAGTGGCTCAGGCATATGCTATCCTTTCGATGGCTGATTAGTTTAACGGCAAAATTAAGCACCAGATGAGGAAGGGGTTCTACAAGTACTAACCTAGGGACTGTTGAACATTCCTGATGGATCCAGAGCAGCGGGAAGGTAAGGGTGAGAAGTCAATTCGGAACTCCGGATAAGGCAACACTCGAGCTGGTGCTGAAGACGCGAACAGCACGGTGAACCCATTCACACCGCGCTCTGTGTGCCATTGGAAAAGGGAGGTATGTAAGTAGACAGGCGATTCTGGAGCATCCCAGAGTGGGGCCAAAGGGATTGTGCTGATGGGCTCGAGGATCGTGGTGTCGAGTAGAGTATGTCCGGGGGTCGAAGTGGAAGGGTAGCGGTTCATCCAGTCGAGCAATCGATATGCACTGAAACTTCGAGCAACTCCAGTCTCGAGAGCGGATTGGGCCGTACTTATACAGCATACTAAGATTGCTACAGTGGTTTATCGTTCCCTCTTTTCATGAATTGCGACATTCATTCAGAACCTCTCTGGGTGTTGGAAGAACCTTTGGGGTTCCAACTGATCAGCCATTTGGAGAACCTTTGTGGTCTCGCTCAACAACCCCGACGTGAAATTCCGCATAAGAAACGTCTCTCAGAGACCCGTTAGTAAAGCCTTACTAAAAATGCTCTTGAAATGCCGTCGAATACATACTTTTTCCAGAAAGTGCAATTGTTCAAGTGCATTCCTCGGTGAGCAAGAGCGATAGTTCGAAGATAAATCACGTGACCCAATGAACTGCGCTGTTTGACAAGCGAAAAATGTAAACGTAAGCCTTCTGCTTCCTTTGAGTTCTCGAAAACCACAGCCAGAAGAAATGAATTCTGAGCTCCAATAAAGTTAGGTAACGTTCGCTACAATTATGGGAGACCATGGGACCAGTCCTCGAGGACACAGTGACCTCATTGTGCATTGGTCATCCTACCCAAGCAGGATCTCGCCAAGATTATCCTCAAGCCACAGCAACCCTCAGCACCCCCAACAAATCACAGGAAGAAGGGCGCTCTCTCATAATTGATTCCAGTCGACCAAATCGAAGAGATCTCAGATGGGCTAGGGAGCGATGAGCATCGGCCAAATTTCGCCATTGGACCAACTTGCAATCTACGAATACAAGAGCTCGACTTCCAGCAACTCATGATCGGCTTCCACTACCAAGATGCGGGTACGACAACTTCCTCGCTATTTCGTTGCGACTGTAGGAGGCGGAGTGGAGGGTTACGAATCACCGTCCAAGCTCGCCACCTGGTCATCCCACAGGTTCTCGCCGGTTCTGGATCCTGCCTTGGTGTGGAGAGGGTGCAGGTAATGAGCCAAAACTGACAAATTCAGGTTTCCGTTCATCGTCCCCCGGCGGTAGCTGATACGTTGCCAGGAGGAGCAACAAAATTAGCTCAGGATCCCCACCTGTAAAGCAGCACCCTCACACCCCAATTTCGCCAGGATGATGCCTCCCCCTCCTTTACGGTCCACCCCCTCAATCTACCTCGACATACGAATCGTAAAATGAACGATTATGACAGCATGTCCCCGTCATGGACCTTCATTCCTTGATCAGCAACAGTCATCAGCAATGTGTTGGCCGGTGTGGTAAGGATTCCGCTACTGAACGGCATCTATCTGAATCACTTGGACCCAGGATCATACCCATGCTCATCGGCCTTCTCGGGAATTTAATGACAGGCATCTGGAACATGCCGGCCAATAGCACTCCCCACAACCGTTCGTAGCTCCCGGTTTCTGACGAAGGCAACCCTCTCGGAGGCGGTAACCTAGTTGACAACACTGCCCTGAGCTTGCTTGGCAATGTATATTGAGGGATGGTCGAGAGTGATGGGCTTAAACAGCTGGCTACTTGTAGCTGTCAATCTGATTGACAGATGACAGACCCAAACCGTTGCCGTTGGTCGACTGCGGCAGGTACGAGGAAGCTACACCAATCAGGGTTGTTGATCAGCTCGATCTGCCATGCGGCAAAGGTACAGAATCAAAAATCAAGGTACGCACCGAGATCTGGGAGCATTTCGAGGTCGGTATGTGAAATTGGAATCAGAAGTACCAGTATGTTTTCCGACAACCAAAGGGATTGAGTATCCCAGACTAGAGCCAGGAAGCAGAGAGATACGTAACCTGTTCCACTACTGCCGAAACCTCTAATACTTTTGAATAGTTACCGGTGAGCTCTGTGAAGGCTTCGCAGGCATGAACCCAGCGTGGCTTGGAGCTGAAACCCGGCCGACATTGCAAGCATCATTTCTGGCCTGGCATTGACTAATTATCGAGCATATCTACGAGAAATTATCCAGTCACTTGACTTACACGACCTACACGACCTAGTTCACTCTACTCTGGACAGTCTGATGTTGATAGCATTGTGATTACGCACAGGCATATCGTCCGCATAGTCATCTGGCAGCCTGAGCTTCCGGCATTGCTACTTGCATCCTCAGTCGATAGCTGGAACAGCGACCTGTTTCAGCCTTCCAAACCGGTGCTTTGATTATGGGAACAAAGCTTGCAGGACAAAGTGATTGGGAGCGTGCGGGTGCAGTGTATTGAAGCAAGAAATGAGGCGCTCTTGTTCCTTCTCAATGGATGATACCGTGCCTCATACATTTCTCAAGCCTGAGGTAGTTCTATATTTGCCAGTTAAGCTCCCTTGACACATGCAGCAAAGCCGGCAAGGCTATTCTGGAAAGTACAACTGCACAACTCGCTCAGAGGAATTCGATCTATGGGATACGGACTGGAAGGTCTGCGGCGGCTTGCAGACGGAGTGGTGCACCGGGAGCTGATATACCAAAGCACGCTGTACCAAGATTCGAAAAGGGCAATTAAGGGATGCTTACGGTCCAGTAACCACAACAGGTCTGGATGCTAGCTTGGGGTGTATCCTGCGAGTTTATTGGCCAATTGCTAGAGCCTTGACGGTTGACACATTCGCCGCCCGCTTCTGCAGGAGCACAATTGGATGAGCTCGAGATGGATTGCTTGCGATGCGGGAAATCAAGGCCCACAACATCCTTCAATACATCCCAATCGTCAGCCATGAAGAGGTTGCAATCGGCCGCCATCTGGCGCAAGTGAAGAGACTAATCGCTATCGCGACCACTGAGATAGCAATCCGGGTTCTTCTGCTTGCTGCGATTCTCTTGGAATTGCTCATTGTTACGAATTCGGAGCTGCTCGACTGCGACAACCTTTACGAACCATTCGCCTTGGATTACCGGAGCGCATGCACGAGTGAGCAATTGATCATTTCCCGACACAGCGGTGACGCAAGGCTGAGGAACGCTTACACTGAATAGGCAATAAAGGTGATGCTGGGCCTTAATTTTTCGCCAATTCACGTTCCTCTCCTCAATGTGCAAGAACGCATTTGGAAGCTCGAGGAATGTAATTCGCATGCAGCATGCTGACCACTCCTACTATGGATGTATATGGCCTTACATTACTAGAGGAGGGAGTGGTTCATCGAGGGACGCAGGCACCCACAGTTTGAAGCACAGCCTCGACATCCTCTGAACCGCAACTGAGGCTTACAGTCTTGTGCCCACACCAACAAGAACGTGCGTGTCGCAATTGAGAAATAATGGCTTCACAGAACTGGCGAGAAGCTTGGTCGCAACAACCACAGCAGAGGCGCTTAGCAATTGCATTCAATTGCACGAATGACACCTGTTGGAATTGATCAGCAAGTTTCTGCCGCTCAATGGCTCATTAACTAGCGCCAAACCCTTCCATCTCATGGGAAACTCCTCACTGGCAGAAAAGTGGAGTTTGCTGTTCGGCGCTGGAGGAAGAACGAACGCGGGGTCATGATCGCTCACCGTCGCAGCATGTGAGTACGAGTAGGGCAAGAGGTGTGCGAAACATGGGACGAAATTATTAGTGGCATGGCAAACGTTCTCCGCAAATGCTCCCACCGATTTCAGCGAATGCGTCAAAATAGCGAGCAGGGGTGCACCCTTGATTTGCGTGCTGCTTTCCCCAGATTTTACAAAAATGTTATCGGTTCTCAAGGCAGCAACACATTTCACAACCACTTTCGAGAAAACTCACTCCGTCCGCACCAGAGAAGCCGCAAACAAAAGAGATGGATTGGCGACTTTTTAGCCAGAACAATCAATTTGATTGCATGGAATTGCATTGATAATCATTCAACCGCCGGTTCGTTGTTGATGCAAAGTGCAGGTACCTTGCGTTGCGCTCTGCAAAACGTGAATCTCGCACGAAACTGAATCAGGTTCGAATGTCAACCTTCCGAAAGCAGAAAGAGGCATTGAGAAACACCTACCGGAACGAACATTAGGGGAAATAGTTCTGTTTTTTTTTGATAGCATGGGAGCCAATTCTTCTTACATATGCGCTCCAATGCTTGTAAAGCGTTTGGCTCGATTTCGTTTACCGGGAAGTTATTCGGTGAAGACCCGTGTACGAAGATGTACGCACCCCTCTCTCTACTAGGATTCTGCGTTTGTCAATCTTCGGCAACAATTCTCCGCAACGGCGTCCTCGATCACCTCTCCGAAAAGATACCTGCCAAATCCAACGAGCTTGGAATGGCACAGTATCACCAAACGGCCGGCTTGGTCCGTCTTTATCCGAAAACAGTACGTACTACACGCTTCTAAGTTCTTGTAAAGTACTTGCCTGTCTATTGAAAACCAAAGGTTCCTAGCTTCTATTCGTACGGTGGTGGTGGATTATCCGTGTCGGGGCTCTTGTAACTGCCACCAGTCCATGACAAACGTAGTGAGCGATTGCGTTGACGGGAAGCACTCCTTATGTGATTTTAGTATCGACTTGTGTACCGCTTGGTACCATCATTTGTACCTGGCATTGAGCTGCCCTGGATGGTGTCCTCAGGTCCCTCTCCGACGGAACTCCACATTCAATCATGGCTGACGAAGGGAGGAAGCATACAGACGACATTGTAACACTTTGTAAGCCTGATTGCTAACTCTCGACGCAGATTCTCTGGGGTATCAGAAGGTAATCAGTTATCCCGATCTAGATTACTTCGGACTGATATCGATGATACCGTCATTTCCAATCTGGCGTTGGGGTTCAGAGCCTCATTAGCAAAGCCCGGTGATTTCCCCTCCTTCGGCCATTCAAGGTCGGTGCTGAGCTGGACTGCACTTCCGCAAAAAGGCTATCACCTGCAAGCAATACCGAGTGTCTCGTTTCTTTTTCAATCCCTTTGCTTCTCACGACAATTGCAAAGTATTACGGTTGCAGTTGTTCCCAGTTAAGACAAAGCTGAAGATCAGCACCGCTCGCTCAAGCGGTGTCCCTATGTGGCAATTCTAGCGAGGGGGGTGCTTTGGCCGTGTACCCCGGCCAAGAGGTAGCCTTCAGGTGGAACGTTACTCCTGGTAGAGTAGTAGTCCCAGACGGCCCGGGTATCAGTTCAATCCAAAATGCTTGCGAATGATCAGGATTACAAAGGAACTAGACTGGAACTCTACACCTGGACTGACCTCTAGTGCATCCCGCTACTTGAACAGTCAGGATGCATTGGTGATATTTGAGTGGTCGCAACAACCTTTGGATTGCAGGCTGCGTGCACTCTCGATTTCAACATCTCAGCACACCGGGAAAGTGGCAACAACCGCGATCTTTTCGAATTCAGCAACCACACACTTAACAGGCGCATGTGTACAATAACATACACCTACTTCTGTACATTACATATGCAGCTTAGCGAAGATCCGGGACCACCTGTCAGCTTCCATCCTACACCCGATATGGTGCTCGCGAATGCTGCACATGGACGTCCATTTCGACCATAACAAGTGCAGATTTCCCTACCTTATCCGCATGTACATCCATCCCTTTTCTCCGTCGCCTCGGTGCATTCCTACGATTGTGCAATGGTTGTGTGATCCTGGCCAGCTTGGTGCGGAAGAAGGGGGTTGATGGATATTGCTTTGAGACTGGATTCAAGCTGCTTCAGATGCTGGGAAGTTGGACGGATGTGTCCACAAGGTACGGACTAGAATTGAGAGCTGTTGCATCATTGTTTTGTTTGGCACATGCTAGACTCTGATGCAGTCAAATCCGCCTAACGTCTTGATTGATTGCGCGTACCTGTCACGATGTCACATATATCTTCGAGGAGTGGATCGGAGATGGAGACATTGACTCTCCGGTCCGTTGCTTACAACCCTCTCCTTGCGAATTCGAATATACCTACAAAGTACAGTCCAGGATACTAATCGTGGAGGATGAGCCGCATCTCAATGTGATGACACCGTGATGTGATAAGGAAGGAAGTCGTCAGCCTTAATGGTCTGGGGCAGGATAAGAGCTTGATTAAGAATTGACGAATGACTATCCAGAAGTCTCATGAGGCCCATGGGGCATGCCAATATGAGCCACAACCAGCATCACACGCCCCATAATTCTACACACCCTTATGCACGGCAAGACTCAAGTTACGTCTCTCTCGACCTGCCGGTTGGTCTCAGCGCTTCTGTATGTATGTATCAGGCTCATCCACAGTATTGACCCTCTTTTTTTGTTTTATGCTGTTGTTTCTTTGGAGGTTGGAGCCTATTCGGGTTTATTCGATTTCGAGGCACAGGCTAACTTGTCGTTAGGTGTGTCCCAAGGTTCGTTTAGCACTTTAAAAGGAGCCCTCCTGACCCGTTCATCTCGTCAATTGAACCGGCTCGTGACATCCTTGGGCTCGAATTGGAGGTGCTTTGGTGACGCCCAGACTGTGGACGTTTCTGTTACTGCTTCATAGGTTGTTCCGAGGTTCCGATAGGACAGTGTCCAACAGAAGAGATGAGATGTAGATATCAACGCTACTGACTGTTGCGATCAGCATCGCATGGCAAAAGCAGAGAACATCTACTTACATACATGTACATAGTCTACCTACTAGAGTAAATATCTACCCACGCAGTCAAAAGTCCATCTCGGCTTTTAGCGAGATGCCACCAAGGCTGGTGTCGTCCATTGAAATGGCCCTGATTGATGGGCTTTTTGAGCTCACAGATGGAGGATCACGAGTCGGGAGCTGATACTGAAAGGTTACAGCAAGTGGCATGGGTTCATCGGAATCTTGCTTCATGAAGGCTTGCGCTTGGAGGTTCGTTAAGGTTTGCTTTGCTCGGACTATCCCGTGGGGAATGAGGAAAGCTTGGATGCAACGGCGCGGGATGAGGATGCAGGACTTGCATCAAAGCTTCACGTTATGAACGCTGGGTAAGGAGTAACAGGTTGCGTCGTGTGCATAGATGCAGTTGGGTAATCGATCTTGGTTTCCCGCAAGGGATTATTTAGGAGAGCATTCGTCCCACGGGAAGAAGGCTCGCCGGTATCGTGTCAGTTGCAATTGATCGATGATCACGGAATCGCATGGGAAACTTGATGTTTTTGGAACAAGCACATTGCTTCTTCAACATGTTAGACTGGCAAGCCTGCATAATGGGCACTTTCAAGAGGTTTAGATATGAGCCATGTAGCAATGTACTTGTACATAGAGAGGCTTTGTTGTTGTTGAAGCCGTCTCCTCCGGATCCTCCTCAGCCCTCAGATACCGAATGCGGTCAGGAATCCAGGGCCGCTTTGACGTTTCCTGGTATTTCGCAGGAATCTCGGTTGAAGCAAAGCTAGGGAATAAGCGAGCGCCGCTTTAACGGATTGGGTTGTTTTTCAGGATAAGGAATTCTCTTATCAGGAGGTTTATTTTAGGCCTGCGCCCTAACACAAGTCTTCTTGCTGTTCTTGGAATGGAATGGATAACCCAGATCTCATCATCGTCCACCCACAGTTCGAACGACCCAACATCATCTGAACGATCCTCATTTGATTTCAATTCTCAAGACAACTTTCGCAGCGCTCACCGGCCTTTTTCCCACTGCAACAAGTCTTGACGAATTAGAAGCGCCTCTACCGACAATTCCCGCCAATTACTCAGAAACCCCCTTCGCCATATCCGCGGTCCAATTGGCACGGCATTCGCATCAATCAACTCGTCACTCGCCAATTGAGAAGTCATCGACATGTCAGTCAGGAACGCACGCAATTGCCATGCAACTAGGCGGTATACCGGATGATTATTCGTGTATCTCTACGAGTCTAAGGCTTCCAATCTCACCCTACCCCATCTTCCCCTCCCCAGTCACCCGGTGGGGTTTTGTCTTTTGCTGCTATTAGGTGGTGGGGAATAATGATGAGGAGTTCCGCCATCGATTGATTTGCTTGTGAGGAGTCTCCCTTAGAAGAGCCCCCCATCCCCCCCCTGCCATTCCTGTTTTACCTCCCTAGAGGCACTCCCCTATGCCCCCAAACCCTGCTTGGGCGTTGTTGCCGTACAGTCATCCATGTCTGGGGTATCTGAACACAAGACCGCATTCTTCCCTGGCCTGTAGCATCACTTGCCCCCCTCCCTCAATTGCTGGGTTGCTCACTCGCTCACTTGCTCAATCGCTGCTTGCACTTACACCCCCCCCCTCTGGCCATCTCGCTCTTTCTCACATTTCTCTCGCACACCCCCTTTCATTATTTTTGAATTAAATATAAATCAGCTGGTGCAGCCTCAAAGAGTTCAAGGCATCCTCTGCAATTTATGGGCGAAGTCGTTGCAACTCGAGTCGCTGCTTGATCTTGCTTCTGCCCCTGCTTCTGCTCCGTCGCTCCCCATTCATTTCCTGCATATAACATCCATCAGTGCTACCCAGCGCTCCGCCTACATAAGTCCCCGTCGCTCCCAAATCCCATTTCGGAATTCGACTTGCTCTTCCTCACAATTACTCTCTCGAGACTGAAACAGACACTCTCGACTGCTCTCGATACTACAATACCACGACTACTCTAGCCATCTACAACTTTGTTTCCCACTTGCGACTCACCTCAAGCTCAAGGCACACTACTCGACTCCCTTCCGTTTGTCTCCGAGACGAAGCAGCCTTTATCAACTACTCCCTTCCTCCATCCTCCTACGAACTGGACACTACGGAGTTTCAACGCTTTCATCCAATACCCAACGACCATTCACCGCCGTGAAAGAGGGACGATTCTTGAAGGGATCTTTGTTGGGATAGGAAACTTCTTTGGTGGCCTACTTGTTGGAACCGCTCACTCGGGCTCTTAAAAAGCATCCGACATCTGCTGCATCACCCACCGACCAGCGAAGGAAACAACTCAGACACCTCTTTCAGCGTTTCTATTGCGCCCTTTTCGGTCCTCTAAAGGATATAAACACTGCTGCGACACCCTCTACTTTTGCTGTGCTGGCTCAGCTTATTCAACATCCTCCCCGCTCAAGGCTGACGAATTGACTGTCGCAACTCCCTTATCTTAAGGGTCACCGCCACGCACCTCGAAAGAGTCATTCTTCACTCCTCGGGACCACCTCCAACAAGCTTTTGGTCGTACCGGCTCAGCAAGTCATCTTGCACGTCATCCGACACATTTAAAGGATCCTTATCCCATCCATCTGTTCAACACCTAAACCAGGCACACATCGCTTATAGCAATGGAGTCCACCTCATCAACCTCTTTCGCCAGCTCCTCCAAGAAGCCATTCTTGCCAGCCTCTCCAGAAATGTCACTCGCCGTGCCGCACAGCTTTGCATCACCAGCACAATCCACACGATACACCTCATCAGAGCCAACGGTCGATTGTTCGCCAGCAGCAACTGGGCCCCCTAAGAATATGGCCTCCTTGCTCTCTCCTCCTCCCTCACCACCAAACAGAGCTGTGCTCGTTGCCTCTTCACCAGCGCCAGTGTCTCTCACAGACCCTGCAATGTACGCACATTCCTCTCGATCAAGCTCAGAGGTTCCTGCCTACGCTCGATCACATCAATTCGAGACCATTCCAGTTCAGCTTCCAAGAATCACAGTCGATGAACCAGAGAAGCCAAAGAAGGAAGAGTATGCTATTTTCGTCTCGGCCGTTTACGAAATGTACAACCAGGACCCCAAGGCGTGGTGGAAGCAGGAACGTCGTTACCTGTCAGGCATCGGCTCGCATTTCTCGGGTAACAACAGGCCCAGAGTGCAGAAGACAAGCGCTCCAGCCCCTAAACCGAGAGCAATTGCACCAGCTCCGAGACCAGCATCTGGTTCTGGCTTGGCTGCACCAAAGCCTCGTCCAAGAACGCAACGCACTCCAAGAGCGACTCCAAAGGTCCTTGCTCTGGACAGCTATGATGCAAGCTTGCTCACTCCACCAAACTTTAAGCTCTCTTCCAAGCCAAAGGCTCCCGTTTCCCGCGAGGACGTGGACTTTGAGTCGATTCCAGACTATTGTCCACCACTCAGCACTTTGCCACCCAACAACAACAAGTGCCTGAAAACGGAATGGAAGGGGCAGGCTCTCAATCTGGACAACGACCCGCACAGGCATTTGCTCCATCCCGCTGAAATTCAACTTGCCGCGACACTTCGTTTGTCTTGCGCTTCGTACCTGACCTCCAAACGACGAATTTTCCAAGAGAAGGTTCATCGCACACAGAACGGAATGGAGTTCAGAAAGACCGATTCGCAAAAGGCTTGCAAGATCGATGTCAACAAGGCTTCAAAGCTCTGGGCATCCTTCGACAAGGTTGGATGGTTCGACATCAAATACATCAAGCAATACCTGTAGATGGATGTATGCTTTGGTCAGTTGGTCTCATGCTGTCGTTTTCTTTTGATTTTCTTTTTTTCAGTTCTCTTCATGACGGATGACATCCTGTTTCTTTTCCTTTGTTTGCACATTCTTGTTTCTTTATGGCGCTGACGGCTTTCATTTTCTTTTGTTGAATACCCCTCTGCATTTTCGCGAGACTAGGCGGCTCTGCGCGACGGTTTTAAACTTGGTGTTCTTCTCGTTTTTTCGTTTTTTCGTTTTTTGGAGGTTTCGTGCTGTCTTACTTTTGGTTTATAGGGAGGCATGGACGGATATGCCACGCTACTCTGTTTTCCTATGTTGCTTTTTGACTGGTTAGTCTCTTGTGTCTTTCGACACTTACAGTCGCCATAGGCTTTGCGGTCTCCCTTCATCTTGCTTTTGCTTTGCATTGGGTTCTTCTTTGGAACATGGAATTGTCTTTGGCTTTTCTGGCGCGATTAGTTGGCTTGGGATTTGATTTCTGCTTTTAGTTTCTGCTTTACTTCTTTGAACCTCCTTCAGCTGCGAAGGTCTTTGTAACAGAGTCGTCTTGTTTCTTCATCTTTTCCTTTTTTCTTTCCTCCATCTTTACATGAGTAAAGTCAACCTGTTTTTGCTTTTGGAGACAGTACCGGTTTGATGTTAGTTTTACTTTACGTTCTTCCCATTTGCACAGCACAGTTCCCATCGTCATGATTCTAATGCCCAATCATCTGCCCATTCACCACATTCTCACCACTCTTGCATTGTCATCGTCACACTATACCCATACACCATGTCCCTTTGTCCCATTGTCTTCTCGTCCATCATCAGTATACACTCGCACAGCACCCAACCATACATACATACATACCCAATACCCATGCATTGCACGGCAATCCCAATCCTGATCACAACACACACACCACACTTCACCATCATACCATGTTCCATGCGTCCAAACTTGATCAATGTCTGTCCCGCATACGTACATACACCCACACTCCACTACATACTGTGATACACACTTGCATTCGCTCTTCTTCTTTCTGGCAGCATCTTGTTTCTTCTTCTTCATTCATCTTGGGTCTCGGAGTTTAGTGTGGCATTTCTTTCTTGGGCTATCACTCTTGTTCATTTCTAGCGGGGGCATTTATACACGGTTGTTCTTTTTTGGTTTGTTGGAGTTTTTATCATAGGTACTAGGTGGCTTTCTTCTCGTTGGCATTGTTTAGTCGATCGATCTAATGCACAAGTACTTGCTCGTTTGAGCTTCTATTTTTTACCATCACACTCGTTTTTCTCTTGTCCCGTATGCTTCTGATGTGACGCAACCTTTGTCTCTTACTACTGTCTGTCTTGTTCTTATCGTGTGAAATGGTGGGCAACCGGCATCGATACCAATGAGAAGCAGGTATAGATGCCACTTCCGCATACTTCGAGGCTGCCCTTTCTTCTTGATGTAGGTTTACTCCATTCCCATTGACCCACAGGCAATCATACAGCCCAAGTCTTTGTTGTCTGCTTACGCCATCAACACATCGTGCATGCAACTTGGGAGTATCTCCTACCCCATGGCACGATCGACAATATATCCTCTGCTTCCGAGCACAACAATCTCATGTCCCGAAGCCACCTCATACGTCCGTCTCGTATCTTCCATCCCACTCCGGTACTCCACACTGTAACCTGATACACCCTCTACCCCGGGGCCTTGTTGTCCTGTCTCTTTATCTTTTGGCTCTCCTTTGTCCACATCACCATTGTTGACTCGCGGAGCTTTCCTTTCTTGGAGTTTGTTCATCACGGCATATGAAAGGAGCTTGTTCATCCCGCACTTTCATCTGCCGTGATGATGCTAATTGACGTATTGGGTACGGTACGTAGAGCTAGTAGTCCGATCGGTCGATTTCTTAATCTGGTAATATCGTGGTTTCATCGGGTTTCGGTTGAAGCCCGTAATCGGACACCGGTTGCCCGTATGGTTCGTAAGGCTGTCTCGACGTCTCGATTGCAGTCTTCTGAAGCATATGCTGAGGCTACTACCTCAGGCAGCGCTGCATGCATTGAGGTTGCCTTCACTACTGTATGTAGGCTGGACCCCTAGGTACTTGCTCGTATGTGGGCAGTGATCTGGTGAAGTGACTCTAGCCGCTGCTGTGGAAGTAGACATCAAAGCCTACGCTCTAATGCGATTATCTCACGATATTGTAAAATACCGGAATTGGCAATTCTTTCGGACTCGAGCCAAGCACTGTACTAAGTCTCTGCACTACTTTCAAAGCCATCCATTATAGACGTATCCCATCTGCAGTTTCATCTCTCTCGTATCCATGGCCTGTCCTACACGACGACATATTTCGAAATCCTCCGTCCAACATTCTAAGCATCCCCCACTCGAGACTTCATCTGCAATTGGCCCGAGAGAATATTTACTTCCTAAAGCATCCTGAGACAATGGCATTCACCAAATACGCCTACAAGGCTACCCCTCCGCGATCCGGTCAACGCTGCACCTCAGGGTCTCAAACAATGCCATTCAATTCAAGTTTTTTGTAACGGTCGCAGCAGCCATCTGGCATTGCTCATCTGGCATCGAAAGTTTTTTCGGAAGATTTTTTTCGAAGTTGTGATGCAGGAGCATGCGATGAGCTTGCGATGTGGGAGCTGTAGAGCCAATGAATCATCGTGGACCGCGATGTCGGGCCTAGTTGGAGGCAGTGCATCTGCTTCGCGTTCGATGACGATATGGGGCTTTGCGTGGGAATGAGGGCCTACATACAAGTACAGATGTATTGCGATTAGGACTGCATGGTGTATTTTCTACTTGGAGCTTAGCTATGCGCCGCAAGAAGGGAACTGTTTGGAACATGCTACTGATATACTTAGCACATTAGATGAGTAAAGGACGGGTTGTAGGCATCATCATGAGTCTATGTGTAATAAACAGCACTTGTACAGTACATTCTGATCATGTGCAGTGTACTCTGATTATTCAGGCCGTCCTTCAACGTTGACCAAGCCGTTGGAAGTCTGTCTCTAATATTTGAGACTCTGTATGGCGGCTACCACTCCCCGCCGGTTTACGAGCCCTAAAAAGGCGAAAAGTCAGGCTTTTGCATGCCGCGGGCGCTTGACCGTCCCCGCATTCACCAATGGCATGGCGAGATCACGACTTTCTTTCAACCATCAATGCCTCAGAAGTCGCTTGTCATTGCTCTTGCTTGCATGTGTGTTGTTGGCACCTCATACAGTATCGTTGCATTGTTGGTTGTATTCACAACGGGGCCTTGCAAGGACAAAATGTTCAAACGTTGAAGTCATCGCTCATCTCGAACACTCATAGGATGAACATCTCATCGAAGCATGCAGCACTGTACAATGCGGAGTCGCGAAATGTTTGAGATGCTACTTAAGCGCTTTCAGTGGACGGTTGGGGAAAGTTGTGAGTTCAGCCTTGCCGACGCAACATGAGATGAGCTTGAGTCCGATTTTGAAATCCCTTGATCATGAGCGGGGTCGGAGATGGTGTTTCAGTCGCAGAGGTTGAAAACGGAAGTGTGTCCAATGGAGTGAGGAATTGGCTGCCTTCGATGTAAAGGCCCGAGTCTGACAGGAGCCCTGTGCTACTCACACGAAGAATTTTTACCAGTGTAGGAGCTGTCAATTAAAGTTATGACCAGCACATTCCACTGGTAAGAGGCTTGTTATTGTTACATCCCCGCTGCTTTGGAATTCTCGTACTCTAACTATCAACCAAAGCCCGGTCAGTTCAAGCAGCTGAGCAAGTCAATAAAGACTACGGTAAAGATGTTCTTACGACAGCTAGCTTCAGCCATTGGGCCAGTTGTCCTACCGCAGAGCGTACAGCGTACGAGGGTTTCAGCATAGCCCAATAGAAGAGGCTTCCAGCTCCCGATGTCGTTGTCCATTGACGTCGCCATCTCCAGTACATATCCTTTCCGCATCAAGCATGGCTTTCCCGAGCTGCATCACTCTGCATACACACACATTCACCGGCATATCCGAATAGATTAAACTGGGAAATGCTCTGCTTCCGCATCCGTGGATTGACCTTCTGGAAGGATGCCTCTTCCGATCGGGGTAGGGCGCTAATCTTTCCCTCTTGTGGCTTGGTGGCAATGTGAAGAATCTTCGGCAAACGTCAAACTGTCACATATTAATCTCCGATATGGGCTAAGGCCCTGTCTGTTTTCAAACACTCCGTTCAAAAGATGGTGTTTTTGTGTGTATTCTTGGCAGAGTACAAACGTCTGTCGTCAAAGCCAATTTTGGTGGGGAAATCGTTAACGGAAAGCGTCTGTTTTCAAAATGTCCGTCCAAAAGTTTTGGTGTTCTGACGGACAAATCCTAATGCTACTCAAGAGGAGCATTTGAGTTCTTCCGTCAGAGCAAAAGTTTTACTCGCTTCCGTCAAGTCGCAAAAATCAACGCCAAACGTACGTTCAGAACCAGACAGGGCCTAAGCGGGATGCTTATTTTGACGTCTGCAAACGGAGGAATGTGATGAGAACCGTGACCCTAGAGGAATGCAAGTAGGCACGAATGCAAGGGACAATCAGGAATGTTTGATACTTCTCTTTAAGCAAGTATTCTACTTACTAAGTAACTTATCATGGCTGCTTTGTCGAGTTACCGAGAAGTTATAATTATCTTCGAGCAGCACCATAATTCCACGGGGATTGAACCTACGAATAAAGAATTATGGAGTACCCGTTATGTACCGCGAATGTAAGAAGATACCTACTTACTTAGGTGCGGAATTGTACGTAAGTACTTAATAGCAACGTTTAGGATGACAAAAAAGATATTTTGAGCAAAAGAATGGAGAATTGATACTCCGCGGCCTCAGCCCGGGATTGAACCGGGGACCTCCTGCAAGACTGAATCAAAGACCCAAAGCAGGAATCATACCACTAGACCACTAAGGCGAGTATATCAGTTGACCGAATGTGCTTTACTCGACGAAAAGCCATTTTGAGCAGACTGCTATGAAGGATGAAAGATTGTAAACAACGATTTGATACCACTTTATGACCCCTTCACTCTCCCGGCCTAGCCCTCGTATCTCCGTCGCACATGTGAGAAGCATAACAGGGCCAAAAGAAATGGTGATCAGAGTGGGATTTGAACCCACGCCTAGTTTCCCAGACCAGGATATTCTTGCGAATGTGAATTAAGGTTTACCTTAACCTGGCGCCTTAGACCGCTCGGCCATCTGACCATTGATGTCCCTCAGTAACCCTCTGCATACTGGTACCACAAACGTTGCCCAAATCTTACGGTTCCAAACTGGTAAATACTTGCGTGGTTCTAGAATACACTACTTAATTTAGAAGATGCCTGCAGATGAAACCAACCATAGAAGAGACTGTCAATATCTATCCCACTTCCCATTACTCAGGCCCAACCACTACCCCCTCGTCAATGTAGACGGTCTCGCACTTGACCCACTTGAACTCGAGCTCCCACCCAGCACCGAAGTCACAATACCATTAGTCGATCGACTCGTCGGATAAACACTAGTCAGCACCCTCGTCGTGCTCCCAGACCCTGTTGTCTCGCAGCACCAGGTCGTAGGTAATCCCTCTGGCGGAGTCGAGAATGTTGGTGTATATGCCGGTGATGTGCTTGATGATGAAGTTGGAGTAACGGTAGTCGTGATAGTCGATATCGTCAGGGTTAGACTCGAGGATGTCGAGGTACGTTCGGTACAGCAGTACCAACATGGCTTTGCAGGTCAGCGTAGACGAAAAGGGAGGGAAGGAGGCTTACATCGTTCAGCTTGCGAGCGGGATACCAGGTTGGGGTCGAGCAAGTTGGACGAATGGTATCGCAGGGGCTCTTGTTGCCATAGCAGACTTGGAGTTCGTTGACGATGATATCTAGCTCCGCGTGGGCGGAGGATAACAGGAGGAGAATGGTAAAGATTGCAGGTATACCCATTACTTGCATGGTTGTGGTAGCCAGTAAGTAACTGTAAAATGGGATATGTGGGAGAGTTTATTACATTTCTGGCATGAAACCAAACAAAACCGAAGCCTGTGATAGAGTAGTACATGTATCATGTGCTCATGGCTAGATGCACATACGAAGTAGGAGAGTTGGACAAATGTTGCGGGACAGTGTGTATGTATGTCTAAGCTGCATAGTACTCGTACGATAGGGATACGATGAAGTGTTACGCTAAGCCATTCATTAGAAAGCACATTTAACCAAACTGGAGCATAGAATGCGTAAATATATTAGCACTGAAGACTCAAGGCAAGACAAAAAAAACTCCAATATTATGCAAGCCGATCAAGCAGCCTCTAAAGCCAAAACATAAATCCTCCTCAGCCCTTAATCGCGGCAGCACTCACTCACAGTTTCCCTCGGTGTCTGGCGAAGGCCTCTGCGATCCCCGCACCCTCCACCAAATCCCCTCTGACCTTGTCATCCGCATCGACCAATGCCGGCAAAATGCTCAGCAAATCGTCAAGTCTACCCTTGGGTACCACCACAACCCCATCGTCGCTAGCGAAGCAGATATCCCCCTCCTCAATAACCACCCCATCAATCTCCACCTTTCCTCCAATCCCCACACACTTATGCCCACCTCCAGCTCCGACCGTACTCCGTCCTCTAGCCCAAACACCCTGCAACGCCAGCGTTTTGTCGCCCTCTAACTGGGCCTCGACGGTACTTTCCAGCTCCTTCAAGTCGCGAACCCGTCCATCAACAACAACACCCTTGACACCCACCTTGCTCAACCTTAGAGCAATCAAGCCACCAAGTAAAGCGTTGAAATCCAAGTCCCGATCATAACCCTCCAAGCTACCGATAAACAAGACGCTTCCTGGCGCAATGTGGTCGGCAAAGTGGGCGCCGGGGGCGAGGGGCATGATTGAGGGGTCGACGAGGTTTGTGGCTTGCTTGCGGGATTTGGCGGCGGACAGAGGGGCATCGAGAAGGGCTGAAGTGTGAGAGGCGGAAGTGATGCGCGTAAAGAGAACTGTTGATATGGGTGCTATTATCGGAGAAGACGTTGAAGAGGTCTGAAGGGCTGGTGAACAGTTAGTGAGTCCAAAGAGGTGGCGGTGTGAGGATCTGTGGAAGATTGGAGGACATACTAATGTCGGCGAGGAAGCCTGCACGAGGAAGCTTCAATTTGAGAAGGCCATCGGAGAGCTAAAGCATTAGCCGTGCGGTCTATGAAACTGTGCGAGGGAAGAATACATCGCAGGCGGTGTATTTGGAGAGTTCGGCGATTTGGGCGGAAGTCATGATTTCGTGATGCGTACGTAAAGAGGAAGCTGAGATCGAGCCCGCTGGCTTTAGACGTCCCAGGTGAGAGCCAAAAGATGAGAAAACTTCAAAAGATAAAGGATATGTACAAGGTGAATATTTAGACCGAAAGAGCGAGTAGAATTGGGAAGTATCTTTGAGGCAGACGCGAGTAGTTGCGGAGGTGCGGCGTTGGACCTTCGGATATCGGTTGTGGTTGGGCGAAAGCCTTGTGACACCAGAGTCTCTTTGGTGTCACGAGTATGAATCACAGTCTGTGACATTCTATTTCAGGGCACTCTTTGTAAGTACTTTCACCATTCGGTGCCATTTGTTTATTTTCAATGTTTGGACTACGGATTTTCCCACACTTCCCTCACAACCCCTCCCCATAGATCCATGCAGAAGGTGGACGGGCAGCTCACTTCAGATGGAAGGACCGCCAAGAGAATGCGGCTCTGGTGCGGTGATGGAGCGGCCTTCTCAGACTTGATTACTTACCTAGGTAGTTACCTCCCAAACAACCTTTCCCGCCCAGCAAACCACAACAACACCCAGAATCAACCACGCATTCTTACTACACCTCCTACCGAGATATCCATTACTCTGCCGCTTCATAACATCGAGATCCACCAGAACGATGGAATTCTCAGATCGTCGTTGCAACGTTAGGAGGCTTTAATATTGTCACGATTGGTGAGGTGACATGGGCAGGCTCCTCGATAACTTTGAAGTAAGTATCTCCTCAGCGCTTTCCCCTTGATTCGAAATGGGTCGGAAAGTACAAAGAAATGCAGGAAAGTCAGTCCTTGAGCTAATCTTCTTCTCAGGCTTCATTGAATAAGACGATGCTTTCATCAGCGAGCAACGACACGACAACAAACAACACCCTCAGCTCCGTACCCTCAACATGCGTGAGCCTCCAGCAAAGTTAGTCCCAGTCTCAATAAGGTTTAGAGAACAGCTCGACAGTCATCCACACGCAGATAGACTCGACACGGCCAGAAACGACAATGCGAGACCATCACAAGTTCCTACCATTGTTGACATTAAGGAAGACAATAAGGTCAAACGGATGCAATCGCCGGCACCAGCGGAAGTGATAGTGACTACGACAGTGCCACCCCCATCTGGGATCGAAGGAAGCCCGAAGAGTTCAAAGGCGAGCTGTCAGATGAGTATAAAGAGCACATTCAGATATATCCACCTAAGGCTATCGGCCTTCAATGCTTTTCTGGCGGAATACTTTGTCAGTCAGTGATAGCTGACCTTTCTTTAGCAACGCACATCGGCCCCATTGCGGATATCCTCTGGACAGGTATCCGAATTCCTCCCGAGTAAATACCCTAATTGGGACGCTGGAGCAGCCCACCTACGCTGCACAGGGAAATGGGTCGACATTCCGCTTGGCGCCAACGCTATTCACTTCATTTTGTCAGGGCTGAGTAGTGATGCTCTGGTTCCGACTCAGTGCAGTTTTCTCCTCTGGGCCCGTTGAGTGGATTCGTTGCTATATAGGGCGCAGGTAAGCATCTCTCTCTCAGGCATATGCGACATACAATATTTTGACTGTACTGTCCTCATGTACTTCGGTCATTACTTTGCTAGTTTGTGTATCTTTCATCGAAGCAGCATAGTACAGTGGTAATTCGTTGTATCTATTAGATTAGTGGTCTGAGGCTGGGCGAAAGCTCAGTTTCGAACCGTGGCTGAAGCAAATGCATAACTTCCACCACCACCAGCTTATAAACAGCTGGCTGGTTGCTGAATGGGAGCTCTGTAGCTGACGGCATGGGATCATGTTAAGAAAGTACTTCCCACCACTCTGTAACATTGTTCTAATGGGTGATGTATGGGAGCAACTTCCTTGGCGAAGGCCCCTGGTGGAAGGAGAAGAGAATGGTACTGCCAGGTTTCGCCCAGGCCTTACACACCCACTCTCTTCTCTGGAAATTGGCTGGCTGGCGGATCTGGTAGATGTGATGTCCTATCACTGTGCACTGCTGCTATCTTTTTGTTGTTTAAGAGGACTGTGGACGTCTGTCTACCCGCTAGCGACCTTTGCAAGGCAAGCCTGCGCCCCGCCCGACCACGTCTTCATTCGGTGCATCAAATGTGCAAACAGGAAACACGTCTTACACAACTTGGACAAGTAGGTCCGGAAGGTGAGCATTCAGCCGCGGTATCATTTATACCATGGCCTTAGCAGGGTGGCATTGAACGATTTGATGCACGACTTCGTCTCTGTTCTCGCCACGACTACGTTCGCGAGGTCAGTGTCGGCTTCTATTGCACCAAAGACCTCGATATGGCTGGTAAGTTTGCCCATTCAAACGCCATTCAGGGTGCTTTACTTGCGTTAAAAGATCTGGATCTCGATCCGGGACTGGACGAACCCGCGGAAAGTTAATGCCCTTTTGGACAGTGTAGTTGAACCACCACCAGCATGCCATGAAGCAAGTGTCCCGATTGGCACCGTCAGTGCTAGCCCGGAGATACTGGTTGTAAACGTCCGAAAGAAAAAGGATCGGAAAGGAAAGGAGCAAGAAAAGTTGGTGGATCCAAAGGGCGAGGCTTTCGTTGAGAGGAACGAGCTGCAGTCAGTATCTTTTACGGGCTGCTAGAGGCTATGAAATTCCCAGAGAGCTTTGTGGAGTATGGTTTACTTCAAAGTTGAGCGCTACACTTCACGATGTGGTCCTTTTAGAGGATGCATCTCCACTCGGCTCTGGTGTAGAGCGGATCGCGATGCGTTACTAATCAAGAAAAGCATAGAAATATGACGGTCTTCTCCCTGCTCGATCCATCCAGCATTATAATATAAGACACAAGACGCGACAGGTAATGCAATATGAAGATGTGCGCTGATGCTGCGATACTGCTATGAGATGATCGAGTTAGAGATGTTACTTCTTGTTTACGGGACCTGAAACAACGAGTTATATTTACAAGGAAGAGATTGTGTCATTGAAGGCATTTGACGAAAATGTGGGGCGAGTGGATAGGAAAGAAACGGCGAGATGCATGCTTTGTTGATTACTTTGTATTAACTTCGACAAGTCTACCAGACACCCTCTTCGCTGCGTCCCAGTGATGTATAACTCATAAGCTCCCTATTGTGTGCAGTTGAACGATAAAGATGAACAAGAAATTAAGAAAACATAACAGAAGAATTGGTCGAAAAGAGGAATAGAATGAAAATAAAACTGGACCGAATTATGCTAGCCGAACGCTTTAAGCTCGAATGGAAAACCATACAAGAGAGAAAGAAGACAGGGCAAACTGAAGGAATAAATAAAGAAAATAGTAATAAATAGATACTTACTGCACAGACCAAACAATGATTAAGAGAGGATGATGTATGAAAAGAGCAAGGGAAACAAAAAAGGAAGAAGAACAAGAAGGGGATTATTTAGCTCGAAAAGAAACGAAGAAAGAACCGAAAGCCCGCGCCTGTACATTGCATGCATAATCTAGGACCTTGCACATCGCGTAAGGATACACAGCAGTAGCATAGCGTAACATCTGTCCTCTCCCGTTCGCGTGCAACACCAAAGCACAAAACCTCCACCCTTCCCTCAAATCAGTCTCACCGCATAAGAATGATTTTTCGTTAATTCCCAACAAAATGCCTGATGCCATGCCATACCTCCAACACCACCTATGCTCAAACACGATTCATCACCTCAAACTAAGTCCTCACAAAATCCATCTTCCTATGACACACCATATACCCAATTTACAGTCAGAAGACTGCTTACTGGTTGGCCTTGGCGGAAGCTGCCTTTCTTCTGGCATCCAAGTCTCCCTCTGCGAGCACCTTTGCGGCCTTGACAAGCTGGACGACATTGATGATGTTCTTTCCGGCGCAGACGGGGAAGCAGATGGCGGCCACGACCCAAGGCCAGGTCTGCTGGTAGAAGGCGGGGAAAGCGAGGAGGTAGGCAGCGAGGAAAAAGAGTTCGTTCATGGCGCAGAAGGTGAATAGAACCTTCTATTAGGTTGTTAGCAGCTGTCTTTCCGCCTCAAGCAGTCGCCAGTGTGAGACTTACGTTGTTGGAGTAGTAGAGGTTGAGGATTCTGGAGCGTCCCTTGTCGACCTTCTTGTGGGAAGCGCTTCCCGAGTCGAGCGAAGCATACCTGTCCGCACATTAGCCCTTGTTCGTTCCCTTGCAGTTTCTCCTCTATATCTGGGGAAAAACTTACATGTGCATGTAGTGGGAAGCCAAATCCAAACTGATCAACATCTGGCAGATGAGCGCATACTGTGGCCAAGCACTGGAAAGGAAGCAGAGCAGGCAAGAAGTGGTGCATCTATCTGTGACCATGTCCAACACGGCACCGAACTTTGTCGACTGGCCCATGGCTCTAGCTGCCAGCCCATCCAACGCATCCAGCAAACAAGAGACGGCATAGGTTGTGAAGCATGTCAATGGGTGGATTGGCATGTAGTAGAGCGAAACAAGGGCGAGCACTATCCTAGTGTAGCCTGTGAAGAAGAAAACAACATGTTAGCTTGCGGTTCTAAAGGAAACAACGTGGCCCGATAAGAAGTAGCAGTAACGACAAAGATGAGGGTCTTCAGAATGGACCCCTGAATCGAGGTGATGATGCTCAAGCGGAGTTGACCGAGCCTCATCAGCCCGCAACCCCGCTATGAGAAGCTTCTCATCGTTCTTCTGCTCTCTGTCGTGTGCCTGTCCACTTGCTTCTTCTCTGCTCGCGAAAAAAAAAACAAAAAACTGGAGGGGTGATTGCCTGCCTATCAGATTGGGGACAAAGAGAAAGATGTTTTCATCCTGGGCTTTGGGTATCGTTGAGAGGGGCTTTTGTGAGCGATTCGGCGATGAGGAGATGTTGCGTCTACTCGGCGATGCGGACTTCTTTGCCATCTTGACGGTGGATGTGTGAATGTGAGGGTCGGGGAATGAGCGTAGAGTTGAGCAAAAGTGAGATTGCGTAGGTGTTCTCCTTGCTGAGGCGGCTCGCGGATTTGGATCTTTGAGGCTGTCTTGAAGTTGTAGTTGTCCTTTCGGATAGAGATGAGATTGCTGTTTGCTTGTTTGCTGCGGTGGGGGGATATTCGGAACTTTGGATTGGTTGCGAACTTGGGATTGGTGGTTGGGTTTTGGAGCTGGTGGAGTGTTGTTCCGGTCGTGGTGTGAGGGGAGCGTTTGTTGTCTACGTCAACCTAATCGTCAAGTCGGGATTCTGTGTGTGTGAAGCGAGCGAGCGACGCGAAACCCAACGCAGAACAGAGCAATCAAGGTACGCCTGAAAAAAGTGGTACAAAAACCGGTAGTGATAAGTAAGCTGAGATGATGCTGATGCTGATGCGGGCTGAAGTGGTGAAGGAGCGACTGAAGAATTGAAGGCAAATAAAATGAAAGAATCGAAAAGGGTTCTTTTTCACGATGACTGCTTCTTATAAAAACTTCGAGGGTTTTGTGCGAAATAAGGAGAGGGCTTGGAAAATTCCGTAGAGGTCAATGTTTGTCTCTTTCAGGAGAGGTTCGCGCTCATGGCAGCCTCAGCGTCCACTTGGCAAGATCGTCATTTCAATTCGTTTGGGTCAAGTTTGCCAAATTACCTAAGGCCTGAATCAGACTCTAGGCCCCTCTAGCGAATGGGATACGCCGATACCTCGGCAACCTGGCCTTCCGGGATGAGGACGCTCGGACCGAATTAAGGAGAAGTCCTTACTTCGGCAGTCGTACATGGGTAAATAATGCCCGAACCAACACCGAAATTCGAGATCTCTATAGACAAGAGAGTCCACTTTACATCCTAGTAGATCGAATGGAGGATATATTAGGAAGCATAACCCAAACCAACGCCCTAGACTAATCAAAAGTTCAACTCTAACATCTGCCATCAATGGAAAGTCGGAGCAACAACAAGCTCCTGTATCAAAGTCTGCTAAAACTTGATCCGTGTGTTTTGCAACCTCCACCTCCTCTTCCATCCATTACCACCATCTCCGGGTACTCCATACTCCTCCAAAGCGCCTTCGAACCACCTCCCACTCTCAAAACTACCTACGATCTCGCCTATCTTCGTCTCAACTGCCTTCACATCCCTCTCGACCTGATCTCCCGATGCTTTACGCTTGAGCATCTTTCTCTTTTCAATCTCGAGTGCGAGAGAGTCTAGCTTTTTGGACTTGTGTTCCTCCACCGTGCCCCATAGCACAAACAGCCGCTCCCTGAGCTGGGCCAACTTTACTTCATTCTTCCTAAGACTAGCAAAACACGTATTAGTTACAATCAGAAACAGGATTATTAGGTGGACATACTCGCAAGCATCCATTCCCAGCAGATGTTGAGCTCCAAAATTATCCACCACAACTGGTATTGAAGTGCCCTCTTTATCCTGCAGTACCAGCCCAAATCTCCACTCCCAGGTCACCGGCTTTCCATTCTCATCGACATCGGGATTCGCCTGGGTAGCTTCAAAGTCATCGTCTAGCTCTGTATCTTCTGGGTTTCGTGATTCGGACCGAACTTCACTCTCAAGCTTCCGTCTCTTCCTCCTGTCTGCAGATGTCACCCTGACGGCGAACTCTTCAAGACTGTCGGGGAGGAAGTCGATAACTCTGGCATAAATCTTGTACCGGTTGTTGAGATATTGCTCTCGTTTGATCTTTGCAATATTCAGGATTTCGCTAAACATGGTAGTCGGTAGCAGCTCGTCACTATCCGGAATACGTATTCGATCACACACAACTACCATTGTTAGCCTTCACCTTCAAGCGCTGCAGAAAGCGGCATACCATTTGGATTCACATCCCTCAATCTTTCCATCTCCTCTTCCTTAGCCTTCCTCATCCTCTCCTCCTGTTCCTCCCTTTTCTTCAACAGCTCCCCCTCAAGCTCCGCCTTCTGCCTCTCAAACGCCCTCGCACAAACCTCCTTCCTCTGCCTTATCTCCTTCCTCAACCCCCCATCCTTCAACATCTCCACCCCCACCTTCTCCGGATACTTCTTATCCCCATTCATCCACCCCTCCATATTCTCATCCTTATTCCTCCTTACCAACACATTCCTCAGCAGCACCAAATTCCCCTCCAAATCCATCCCCCTCGCCGCAGCCGCATGCGAATCCCAAAGCGTAATCTGTATAGTATACCTCCCAAACGGCCCCGGCCACCCCCTCTCCCCCTGATTCACCGCCGGCGGCCTGAACCCATTCCCACCCCTTCCAGTATAATCATACTCCTCCTCCACATAGACATCCGCATTGATCTTGCTCCAGTCATAGTTGTACAGCTGTGGATGCTTCGTGTAGTCACTCACATACAGCGTGAACCAGCCCCCGCTTCGCACGCCATCATACGTCTTGACGACCTCCCCCGCAATGTCGTAGTACCCGTTGTACTGGAGATCCTTCACCAGACTAAACTTCCGTCTCTTTTCGATCGCGGGTCGTACTTCCTGCTGGTAGACCTCTTTGTTGACCCCCAAACTCCCGATTTCTCCACCACGGTCGGACCAGTACTGCTTCAGGTCCGAGGCGAGCTGTAACTCGAACGTACTCGGTGGCTCGCATCTCGTCGGCGGGGTCAATGCAGCGGGGAAAGATCCAAAGGTCCGAGGCGCGCCGTCGTGGGGAGGTTCGGAGTATAGGACGACTGTGTCAGTATTGAAATGGGCAAGCCCTAGTATCTGGCCATCGTATTCGGTGATTTTGAGACGGCGGATGATGAGGATGTCGCCTCGGTTGCGGACGCGGGGAAGACTGGAGCGCTGGGATCGAAAGTAGCGGAGGGTAAAGGAGGTGGTGATGAGAGATCGGGTGCGGTCGCAGAGGCGGAGAGTGAGCATCCAGTCTGAGGGAAAGTCATTGAGTTAGCAAGAGTAGAAGAGGAGCCGAAGAGGTATGGCGAGAGCTGTTGAGCGTGGGGGGATTCGACATACCTCCGCTGCGAGACTGGGTTGGTTCGCGGAAATCAACGACGATGGCGACAAGGTAGACGAATTCTTGGAGGAGGCTCCTATTGATGTCTTCGATGGTTAGGTAGCGTGGTGGGGCCGCTGTGGGGTTCGGCATGGCGATGGTGGGGTCGTTTGGGTGCGGTGATGCTGGGGAGACGCGCTGACTTGGGTGAGGTTGCGAGGCAACGCGCAGATTCGCGCGTGCTCACGAGATGGGCCTGGGCGGCAAGGGTCTTGAAGGTGGGCCTCGTGGCCCAGCCTGATGCATGATGTCGGAACAAGTGAGAACATTCCTTTTGCACACTGAGATGGTGATCACTGTATTTTCCTGTATGATATGATCTGGTGGTACCTTGTATCAGACATATCAGCCATTGTGACCTGATTACCAGTACCTGTAATACAGTCTGTCCGAGGCTGAAAGGGATCCTACGGGCCTATGTACTGGAACCTGATACGCTAGCAGGTGCGGTCAAATTAACGTTTTTAATCTGAATCGTGTGTTTTAACTTTAATTTACCATCCGATTAGCTTCGCAAAAGACCGCAATCTCATCATGAAGATCCATATTTCAGCTCGCTGTTGCGTCCCGGTAAGGATAGGTGGAGGTTGAACCCTGACTGTGGGGAATAGTGAATGATGAGACGGGAGGGCAGGGCATGAGTAGAGCATTTCAGAGGCATGCCCCAAGGCCAGGCGCACTTCATCAGGCTCGTAAAGAAACACAAGATCCAGCCCCAAACTCATCATATACAAAAATATTCCAAAGCCATATCGCCATTTCTCCAAATGTAGCCATTGTGTGGATCTAAACAAAGCAGTAAAAAGGCCATAAAGAAGAATGTGAATTAATAAATGTGAAGGAAACAGTGACCAAATGAAAGGAAAGAAGAGATGGTCCAAAGGGTCGAAAAGCAAGCAAAAAAAGACATAAACCCAACTCCTCAAAATCATAAAATCAAACGGAAACAGCATACAAGAACCATAACCCAAAAGAGACGTTGCCTATCTTCTCTCCTCCTCACTATACTCGTCCTCGTCCTCACTTTCCTCCACCGGTGGGGGCGCCTTTCTGCTCTTCCGTCTTGACGGCAACCTGCTCAAGATGACATCCCGCCGGCGCTGCACGACAACTTCCGGCTCCTCATTCTTGGTCTGCTCGGGCGCACTAGGATTAGGAACTTGCTCTTCTACTGGTTCTTCTCGCGGAGACGGTTGAGATAACGGCGGAGAGATCGCACCAGTAGATTCATTAGAGGCCTCTCCGGTAATAGGGGATGTTGCAGGGCCGCCGCGAGAGAGTCGCTTCTCTTTCGCTTCGAGGAGCTTGAGTTTTGCTTCAAGGGCTTGAAGCTCGAGCGTGTTGAGCTGGACGGAGGTTTGTCTGTTCCTTCAGTCAGTGCCATGTCCACCAGTAGTTTGTGCCTCTGTCGCAAGGATCTGCCCTGGGGGGTACTTGCCGTCTGTTGACGCTCGTCGCAAGCTGCTCAATGTCGCTCGTCATATGGAAAGCATTGTCGAGTAGACTCGAGAACTTCAGTGCGATCTGCCTATTATCACGTACAAGGATTAGAATCCAGTCCAATACTTTCGTCTTCCCGTTCCCGTCGTTCTGTCATTCAGTAGGCAAGACTTACGATGTGGGTCTCTCGCGCTTCTTCTGCATTGGCTGCCAGCTATCACCGAATGCTGATTCAGAGTCGATTGGCGAAGACTGAGGAGAAGGAAGCGATGGGACAGGCTGAGCTTGGGTAGACATTGCGTTTGGATAGTTTGTGAGGATTATCGAGCTGTTGTTGTGAGTTCGTGAAGTGGTGGTCGGACGGCGGTCGGTAGATGGAAGGTCGAGCGACTCGAGATCCCCTGAGTTGTTGGAGCCCCCGTTTCCTGCTTCGCAGTTTGATCGACGATCTCTTTCAACGGTTGTCTTGAAACTTGATTGCGACCGGTGTAGTTATCGAGATAGCAAGTGAATTTGAAGGGAAATGGTGATCTGATTGAAAGGATTGAGTGATGTCGGAGCAGTAGGTGGGGTGGTTCCTGGAGTAGAGAAATGAATGTTCAGTTGCCGGTCATACAAGCTTCCCCTCCCTTCTTATTGATCTCTCACAAGCACCCCTCCTAGCTACGTGCCGTAATTTCAAGATTCGGAGGCGAGTATCAAGGGGCAAGCGATAGGAAGGAACGACAACCACCCCACTACTCTGGGCTATGTTTGAGGTTTATGCTGCTCGACGTACCTTGTAATTCAAACGACCTGCCAGTGAGTTGGTGATGGACTCGAATGACGAGGATGGTGATTTGCTGCTGTGAGGAGGCAAACGGTAGATTGGCGACAAGAAGAAAGATGAAAGCTGTGGAGGTGATCTTTGGAGTAAAAAAGTTCCTCGTCCCGACCCTTATGAATGCCAGGGTCGCGGGCGGCGTTGGCCATCAGGGACGCCAGGCAGGCACAGGCCAGATAAAGGGGTCAACTGGGAAAGGTTCATGAAGATCAGCCCTCTAATGGCATAGCGCCAATTTGGCACTACGGTTCCAACTGAGACTGAATCATTTCCCAAAGGTTGTTTACTTGCCCTGTCACGGTGCCTGCGTCCCGGCCATTGGGTGAACGGATCCGACCCGCACGTGTGGGTAGGTAGTTACTGACAGGTGTGGTGTAGGCGAGTGATACAGTCGTCTGTCGTGAGCTTGACAAGGGTTGCCTTTCGGTGAAACTCTACGAAGTTACAATGAACAAAGAAAGCCAGCTGCCTTCGAGCTGCTTATCTGTAGGTAGGCATCTAGAGAGATACGAAAAGGAGATTGAAAGTCAGAAGGCTTTAGCGAGTAGAACAGGTGAGGTTGATGCTCAACAGCGGAGTCCCTCTCCTATGACTTCGCTGGGAGGAACAAGGGCCCTCGCGTACCACTCCCTGGAGAATGATGTGCACGCAGGGTCCAACAAAAAGCATAAACTCTAATAGATGAACAGGCACCAACTTAAAGCCATATCTGCTAATAACTTTAATTTAGCCAATAATGCGTCCAAGCACTGAGCTTCTCTACTTCGGTATGCCGAAATCAAGAACCGCTTCTAAGCGTACGTACGGATATCCCGAATTCGGTCCCGAATTCGGTATGCCGGCTTGAGCTATCCAGAATGAGTTAGCGACGGTGAACCCCCTTCCGTTCCCCACATTTTCCTGACTTCCCCTGTCCAAAGTACATATTCTTTGCATAAGGTAGCGTCAACAGTGGGTCATCCACTTCTGATCGTTCCTCAGTGGAGAGGTTGGCTTTCGAAGGATTGCTCTCGGTAATCTTGAGTTTGACCTCGCTTCACAAGCAAAACCGTTGAGTGCCTTCAAGGCGGGCAGATCTTCATCAAACTCAAGAACAACTGGGACGAGGGTCAACACGAGAAGATGCAACGACACGAGGAGGTACATACCATATGCATACTTCATGCTTTCAGCAAGAAAAACTTCTCTCAAACTTACAGGAAGTTCACCAGAAGGAAGACCTCTACTTTGTTTAAACGTTTTGGCTTCATTCTGATGCGGACAGCCCGTGACTTGTAACCTTGTGCCTCGGTCTGCCTGGACCGAGTTTGGAATTTTTACCCCAGACTTCCAAAGACCCTTCACATGCGATCCTTGGCCACATCAACACCGCAGGCTCCGAAGCCGCCTTAAAAGACAACAACACGCCCAAGTATTCCCCACATTCCCCAGTTTCTTTCAATTCTTCTTTTTTTGACGTTCTAGATACCCAGTTAAGTTCAGTCTCTTCATCATGTCTGGTGAGTTTCATCCTTCTTGATAGCGAGATTGTCAAGCTCAGAATACATGGCTAACGCCCTCACCAGCCAACGCTCGCCTTAACCAGATTGCCGGCCAAGTCGCCTCCTCCCCAGACGCCGCCCGTCAACAACTCCTCGAGAAGAACCCCAACGACATTGTCATCACCGCCGCCTTCCGTACCGCGCACACCAAGGGTGGAAAGGGTGGATTCAAGGATACCAGCGGTGCCGAGCTCCTCGCCGGCATCTTGAAGGGTCTCCGTGAGCGCTCCAACATCAACCCAGCCCTTGTCGAGGACATTACCGTCGGCAACGTTCTCGCCCCAGGTGGAGGCGCTACCGAATTCCGTGCTGCCGCTCTCCTCGCCGGTTTCCCCGTCAGCACCGCCGTCCGTGCCACCAACCGCCAATGCTCCTCCGGTCTCCAGGCCGTCATCGACATTGCCCACGCCATCCGCGCCGGCCAAATCGAGATCGGTATCGGCGCCGGTGTCGAGTCCATGTCCTCCCAATACGGCCCCGGCGCCGTCACCGAGTTCTCCGAGCTCCTTGAGTCCCACCCAGAGGCGGCCAACTGCAAGGTGCCCATGGGCGCCCTCTCCGAGAAGATGGCCCAGGACCGCAACATTGCCCGCACAAAGCAAGACGCCTTCGCCGCCGAATCCTACCAAAAGGCCGAGAAGTCACAGGCTGCCGGTCTCTTCGACGCCGAGATCATCCCAATCACCACAAAGGTCATCAACCCCGACACCGAGGAGGCCACCACCATCACCGTCTCAAAGGACGATGGCATCAGAAAGGGTATGACCGCCGAGGCCCTCGCCAAGATCCGTCCAGCTTTCCACAAGCAGGGCTCCATCCACGCCGGCAATGCTTCCCAGATCTCGGACGGTGCTGCTGCCGTTCTCCTCATGACCCGTGCTAAGGCTGAGGCTCTTGGTCAGACCATCATCGGCAAGTACGTCAGCTCTGCTGTCGTTGGTGTTGCCCCTCTCCTCATGGGTGTTGGCCCATGGGCTGCTATTCCAAAGCTTTTCGAGAAGACTGGGATCACCAAGGACCAGGTCGATGTGTTTGAGATCAACGAGGCCTTTGCCTCGCAGTGTGTGTGGTGTGTCGAGGAGTTGGGATTGGACAAGAAGAAGGTCAACCCAAGGGGTGGTGCTATCGCCTTTGGCCATCCTCTTGGTGCTACCGGTGCTAGACAGGTTGCCACCATCATGAGCGAGATGAAGGATGAGGGATGGAAAGTCGGTGTCACTTCCATGTGCATTGGTACCGGTATGGGCATGGCTGCTTTGTGGGTTCGCGAGTAAAGAGTTGGCTCTGAATGAGGCCGTCTGTTTTCGTTAGATTTCCTGGGTATTGGCGTTCTTGCTTTGGCTTTTCTTTGTAATATAATACTTTCATGTCACTTCGGATTATGTTTCAAGTGCCTCTTCTGTCGCAACCTGATTACTTGACTTGGTCGACTGAATCGCCACATGGTATCGTTCTCGGCCATGTGGCTGAGTAGCCTTCATTCGAACTAGAAGTAAGTACTAAACAACTACTTACTTAACGTTCGGACATTAAGCGCATAAAGGGACGATGGAGGCGGCAGCAAAAGTGCGACAACCCCGGATTGAACGGAGGACCTTACGATGTCTTCAAGACTCTCTTCTCTACCTTTCGACGGAGAAGGCGAAGTTTTGGCCTTCAGTCGTACGCTCTCCCAACTGAGCTATTGTCGCCGAATGATGCTTTGGTGAGCGGACATAAGTCTAGGATAAAACGCATTGTTTGAAAGCGGAGATTGCAACTATACTTAAGCCTTCCGTACGTGTTTCTCACTCTTGGGTTCTCTTGCAATTTCATCACCTTGGTCCAGGTAAAGGATCTCAGCTCCATGGGCCACCACGAGTATCACCTTGGCACGGATACAAGGACACAGCTTCTGTAGGCAAGTCCGCATGGATGAATACTTACTCGGCTCTCAGGCATAAATCTCGAGACGTACCTAAGTACTTAATCATCTCGGTACTGCTCAGCCCACCGCTCTTGTGACCGTGATATCCATGTTTCACTTTTAAGCGTAAATATACACATTTGTTTACTTGACACCAGCTTTCACATACGGCCATAGATAGATGAATATACGGGATCCCGTTCGCTCTCCCATAGTCAAAGTTCTAATCGCCAAGTTAGTACTGCGGTGGGTGACCACACGGGAATCCTTGGTGCTGTATGTTTTTGCAGTCTTCCGTTTGCAGCTCTCATGTCGTATAAGTGTCCAGGGGGCACTCTACAAAACCAAGGAAACTCTCATTACCCATGGTACTGTCCAAGAGAGTCGCCTTTAGTATTTCCATCAGAAGGTACTATTAGAGTGACTTTCATGCATTCCATGTCTACCATAAACTCAGGGGCGGCTGCTCGTGTTTGAGGCAAAATACGTGACGGCGATTTTGATCTCTCATTATTCTGTTTCAACAGCAGAGTACAGTACGGACAGAGGAGGATGTAGAAATTGTCAATGTGAAGAGCAGTAGCTATCAGTAAATTCAGAATCTATGCATTCCAAGCTAAACCCCAGTATGTATCTAGTCAGTAGACAATCATTCCCAATAGTAGAGATCCAATAATGTTCTACCTCCATCCCGTCGCTAAACAATATTATTT
This sequence comes from Ascobolus immersus RN42, assembly GCA_003788565.2. Taxonomy (NCBI): domain Eukaryota; kingdom Fungi; phylum Ascomycota; class Pezizomycetes; order Pezizales; family Ascobolaceae; genus Ascobolus; species Ascobolus immersus. Next base: position 81,256 of record ML119720.1, on the reverse strand, counting down.
TAAACACAACACGGCCGCCATGGTCTTCATATTTAATAGTGACAACCCGTCAGATACATCATTGACGAACAGTGGTATCCTTTACTTTCGAATGGGATAAGTCAGGCAGTCAGTTTCGTTGAGGAACCTCCAGATCTGATCTGACTTTCTCCTTCCTCTCATCTTGCCACTATCCATGACAAGCGTATCAAAGTTGGTTGCATAGTTCCAAATGTTCTCAACCTGATCTGGGGAGAGCTTTCCATTTGGATCGTATGAAAGAAGGCCATTAGGATCGTAGGCTTGCAACAGGATCTGCTTCCACATCTTTGCTGCGCTCTCAAGTCGCTCTTTACTGGAACCAAGCGGAGAAAGGGGTGTAATAAGGCCCTTTGGTGGACCGTCTTTCCAGCTAAAAGTAGTCTCGATTTTCAGCGCAGGCAAGGTCGTTGAAGCTGGTTCCGGCGTAGATAGTGCAGCAAGATTGGCCTCAGTAAGAGCAACCGGTGGAGGGTGGGAGAAAGTGGACAGTAGGCCGAGTGTACAGTTCCGAGGGACAACAAAGGTGATGGTCTCTTTCTTAGGGACTTCTTTCACTTCCACCGAGGATTGAGAAACTTTCGTTGGGGCCTTAGCTCTGGGGGAGGGCTTCTTGGAGTTGTTGGCTGGACGGTTCGTTCCCTTGTTGACATTACGAGATGCAAGCGGTGTAACTGGTACTGACGGCTCAGTCGCTTGGGCCTTTGATGTGGGGCGGTTTTTCTTTGGCGGAGTCTTTCCAAGGGAAGGGAACGCAGACTCGTAGTTCTCCGACTTTATCGGCGGAGGGGGAGCCTGTTGCTGCACCTGTTGCGCTTTAGGTGTTGGTGGAATGAAAACTGGCATTGCGGCAGCGAGCGCTGCACGTTGTGTGGCCGCAGCAATCTCCAAACGTTTGGCAAACTAAGGCAGATCAGCAGATTGTTTTGTTTTCTTAGATGCAGTACTTACCAGCTTTCTGTTGTCTTTTGTGAGCATGATTGCTCTGGTAGCAGGAAGTAGCCTCACTGCAGCATCCCACAACTGAACTAGCTTTGTTCCTTCTCCTGCCTGAAGAACACTTCCCTGTAGCTTGACCCGACACCTCTTGACGCCGAAGTCACCCAACTGGACTTTCTTGTTCTTGAATCTGGGGGAAGAGTCTCCTTCATCATCTTCAAACTCGAGAATTGAATCGTCGTCGGAATCAGCAATAACTTCTTTTACAGCTGCATCCAGTGTTTTGCGAGCTAGCTCCGTTCGAAAACTCCGTACAGGATTGTACATAACACCACAGAACGGTCCGTAGCTATCCTCCTCCACTGACTGAATGAAGGAATGGAGATCCGTCCCAGGCTTGGCTCCAGATGGATGTAAAGCGAGCAAGGTGCTTGCTGGTAGATGCGCTTCGATAACGTAGGAGATGTGGAGGGCAAATCCATCGGTGATGTCAAGGTCCCTGAAGATGATGAAAGGGATGCTGCGCAATCCACTGTTGATAAAGCGTGGGTGGTCCTCTCCTTCTTCGTGGGCTAGAATACGGTGTTAGCGTGAGTGGAGCAGAGAGAGGTTGGAGCAAACCATTTGCTTCCGTTTCAGGTCTTTGATCTGACGCATATTCGCCAACCGATTTTCTGGTTGAGCTCTGGACGTGAACAGGATTCGCCATACTGTAACAGCGAAGAAAGGTCTCTCCAGCAAACTCGCTCCCCAAAGGATTCCCAGACAAGTCCAGACGCATCAAGCTGCTAACACCTGAGAATGAACGCAAGAAATCTTCCCAAGCAAGAATATCCTCTTGACTTGCAACAGAGATTTGGTTGTTGCTCAGGTCGAGATCTTTCAATTGTGTCGAAGTCGCACGAATAACAGTGCTGAGTGATCGCAATCCAGCAACGGTGATTGCTGTATCGGACAAGTGAAGCTCTACAAGCCGAAAGTAGCCTTCAATCAGTCCTTCGAGCAAGGCGTCACAGATGAGTGCAAGTCCCTCGTCTCCAACTTTCCGGCCTGTGAGGTTCATCTCGATGTTGTCGGAAACCGTTCCAGGAACACTACGTTGGTTAGCCACGTTCTTCCAGGCATAACAGCTAGTCTCACCGTTTTGTTGCCTTCGATACATCCTTGGGTATCTTCTTCCTTATGTCTTTGCACACACTGTTGGCGAGCTTTATGCCTTCTATTTTCCGCTTGAGTATCGTCAGCAAAGGGGATCCCGCCGAGCAGACCGTCCTTACAGAAACATAACTGAGCTTGGCCATTGCGAATACGGCCTATTCCAGCCTTCTTGTTATCGCTAGTTGTGGTTTCGTCGCTTGTTGTGTGTGGGATTACGATTTTCCCCGTGTCGTTGCGGTTTGTCGTTCGGTTGTTGTTTGGGGATGGGATTGACTTTCGAAGTTTTAGTTTTGAATGGCGGGTGATTATCGTTCGTTCAAAGTGAGAAGAACTCTTTAAGGAAGGAAGTGAAATTTTGGGTGGCTCCTTCTAGAAAAGGGATTGTGGAGTCCTTCTTTGTTCGATGATTAGGATCCGAGCAAGGATGCATTTCCCAAGAAAGGGTGCAAGCTGTATGCCAATTGGGATTTCCCCTGCTGCATTCCACCCAATTCCAAAAAGCAAACGACTTGGGAGAGAATCTTCTGGCATCCTGTTGAGGCATTCCGCAAGGCGAGGCGTTGTCTGGTAGGCAAGTTCCCGAGTCGGCATAAAAAGCTTCCGATTTAAGAAGGCAAGGCCGAGAAATTTCCAGGCAGAGATATGCGAAATGCACACTTTATTATATCAAAGAGCAACCAGCCAGTCGATAGTAGCAAATAAAAACAGATTCATCGGAGCAAGTTAACAAAGTACTTCTTACTTCTCAACGAGTAAATTTACTAATTAGTTGCGTTCCTGCCTCAGGAATTTACTGTGAGTCGACAGTCCCTTGCTTACTGTCAATCATCAGGAATGGACTGAGCTCACTGACCTATTTTTTGTACTCAAAGACAAGATTTATTTTCAGAGCTTGGACTCGCTCTCTTTCCTGCAAATTCTTCATGAAGTTCAAACGTGATCTCGTTGGAAGAGCCTGGATATTTGGTTGACGTGAAATATTTCCGTATTGGGAGCGGCACCAACCGCGTTGTCGCAGCACCACATGATGCTCAAGCCATTCCACTTTGGCAATAAGGCGACCCCACCCTCACCAGTTTGGCGTCGAATACAATCACAAGTCGCCACACCACCATTCTTCTTCACGCCTTCAACAGGACACGAGGGAAGAAAGGGCATCTCCATCATCTCTGCAACATCGAGATACTACACTTTATCAGTCTACTAAAGCGGATGAGCACTTACCTCCCACCAAATTCCTTTTCTCCGCTTCATTATTTCCCACTTTCGTGATCTTTGATGGATCGGGTCGTCTGGACACTTGTGAATCAACAACAGTCGAGTCAGCTTCACCGACGACTTTGCATCAAGTGTCGAGATCTTTACAAATATAGGACCACGAATCTTCTACTTTAGCTGAGACTGGACTCAGTAGGCGACTCAAGTTCCGCTCTAATTGGAGTAGCTACACCACTGGCGCATCTCAATTCACATCTCCGGCTACCACCAGGCACGGATCATCCGATACTCCCTCCTCACCACCGCCGTCATCCATCACCACTTCAACGACGACTGAAACCTCCATAAACCACCCCTCACAAGCATCACAATATCCCCAACGTTTTCTACGATACCAAATTTTCACTATGACAAGTCCCACCTCTTCAACTCCGATCTTCGCCCCAATCCCCCGCAAGAAGCGCCCGCTCTCAACCTCCACCAATTCTTCGCCCAGCACTCACTCCTCCATCTATGACGCCTCCCCGTGCTCCTCGCCATCTCCACCGCCCTCGACCAAAGCCCAAAGTCGCACCTCTTCCTACACGGCCTTCCTGGACCCCAACATCCCAACCGGAACCTCCAATACCCTCCCCACCATCCGCGAACAAAAATCCGCCATCCTCCCCACCAAGGACGACTTGGACTATTTCGGCCAGTCCTTCTCTTCCATTCCGCTCCTCACAGACCCCTATGCTTCCTCCGTCTCGTCCCGCGACAGCACAGAGTTCATCGACACGCTCGAGCGTTACTTTGGGTCTCCGTCCGCACCACTCCTGCCAACCAAGAAGCCCCCGCCACCACTCCCGCCAATCCCAGATAACGTCACAACCATCCAAAATGGACGGGTTATGAGCGTAAATGCACGGCCGTGGAGGCCCGGACCAAGTGGCCATAGGAGTTATGGGACGCTGGGAGGACACCCATTCCATCATGCGCCTGTTGCGGAAGTGGGTGGACAAAGTGAGGAGCGGGAAGAGGATGAGGCCGGAGTGGGATGCTGGAAGATGATTGTGGGTGTGCTATGCTGTGGGAGCTGCTGGGCGGCGGTAAGGGAGTTGATGGTGGGGGATGACGAGGATGAGTAGGAGCATCTTGTGATGGCTTGGAAGAGAAGGCTGGGGGAAAGAGGATTGGTGATGTGTATATGAGTTGGGACGACTGGCTTATCAAGTGGGATGTGATGCTGTATGATAAGCCTATGCAGCTGGCGGTGGTGGCAGGTGGTGATTGGTGCTGGATTGAGAGCGATGTATTATGCCTCGACTATCTCCCCTCTTGTCTTCTTCGGTCTCTCTCTCGGCGTACTTTCTTTCTGGGATCGGAGTTATGTTTTTCTTTCTTTTTTTTTGCCTTTCATCTCTTTTCTGTTGGATACAGCACGGTTTCGTCTTGTCTTTTTCGTCAGGTGGACATCAGGCGGTTGTTGGAGAATGCAGGTTCCAAAAAGTCTCTGCCTCCCATTTGCTTGCTTTAGTAATGTTTGGTGTAATCCTTGGGTGGTTCTCTGTTTCGGAGTTATTGCGGTTTCTTGTTTCTTTTGTCCAAGGTTATGGGGTTATGGGGTTTATGAGGCTATGATTAACGGCTTGGTCGTAAGAGTGTTACAGAGTATTATATGTTGCTGGTTGTTGCTGTTGTTATTTTGGGACTGCCGGATTGTATGCTTATTATTGCATGGGTGGAGTAGCGATACGACGCCCTTTTAGAAAAAGTACGGTTGTGGTGTTATTGGGGCTGTTTATTACTTTCCTTTCTATACGGTCGTTCTTTCGCTTTATGGTGGATGTTGTATACCCGTCGCTTAGTATTGTACTTTTTGTTGTTTATAAGTTTCCTCGTTCTCTGGTACAAGTGAATACCAGATATCAATCTTTCCTTGAACGCTTGTTGTGAACATCTCCTGAAGCTTCTACAGCGTTACTCCCAATCATATCTCGTAAGTACTCGTACAGGAGTAGGATTCCGAATTGTCGAGCCTCAAAGAGCATCACCTAAAATTGCCTACTTACTTAAACATTCGAAAGGCAACGAGCATTTATATTGGACTCTGGCTAGGTATTTGAGAAGAATCTGATTGCACGAGACAAAAACACTCGAATGCAGGCAAAAAGGCACATTTGTTTGGTATGTCAACTGTCCATTATATCACTTTAGACATACTTCTTATAAAAGAGAATCCGAAAATAGTATAATTGACGCCATTGCCCATAAAACAAGAAAAGAGGTGCTGGTAAAGTCGACGATGGATGGAATGAACATGAACCCGATGAACCCATATGCCTGTGAATTTTGCGCTTCTTTCTTTTCTCTTACAGAAGTAGCAAAAAAGATAGACAGCAAAAAGAAAAAAAAGGAGAACACATTTGGTCTTTTAATCCCAGAACGCAAATATAACGCCAACCCAACACATTTTTCATCCCAACCACTTGAACCCATCTAAAACCGACGTTCCCGCAAAGTCATATTGCAAATATGTCGAATTCATGCCCGGAAAGAGTAGCAGTAGTAGTTTGAAGACAAAAATGATGATGGATGACCCTTTTGCGCAATTGAAAAAAAACCCATTATCCCTTCCCCACCCCAGTACCAAAGACCCGGAAAACAAATACGAACAAAAGCCAAACAACGGAGGTAGAGACGTTGTTTAACGGTAAGACTTTTGGTATCTGGCGCGGGCACCTGGACCACCGAACTTCTTTGGCTCGCAGCGTCTGTTGTCGGCAACGAGGAGGTTACGGTCGTAGGCGAGGAACTGAGCCTTGAGCTGGTTCTTGCTGTGCTCATCGACGAACTTCTGGTAGTAGGCGATCAACGACTTGGCGATGGCCTGACGGATGGCGTAGACCTGGGAAGTGTGACCACCACCAGTGACGCGGACACGGATATCGACATCAGCGAACTTGTCGAGGCCGACAGTGAGGATTGGCTCGTAAACCTAGAGGGACCGCTAAGTCAGTCCGGGTTCCACTTCCATATAGTCTCCTCCACCCCGCTCCGCTCTGCAATTTTGACTGCCTCCCGCTTTCCCCACCATTCATTCCATTTCGTCATGCCGCGGAGCGTTCGATTTCGGAGATTTTTCGGAGGTAATTTACCTTGAATCTGAGGATCTCAGGCTTGATGAGGTTCAAAGGAGAACCGTTGACCTTGATGAGACCACGGCCAGCCTTGCAGTGGGCAACTGCGGTAGCTATAACGAGAAAACTACCATCAGCATTCGTTCGAGCAGCACTTCCCCAGTAATCTTCAGAGCGGCAAATTTCGAGTCCTCCAAATCCAACAAAAAATCCACCAAATCCACCGAAAATCGATTTCCCCGCTCATTTTGCCATATCCTCCCCCGATCGGCCATTTGCGCGCTCCTCCCGCTAAAACTCACCAGTCTTCTTCTTGCCGAAGCATTGAACGCTCTGGGTTTGAGTTGCCATTGTTCCTTTTTTGTGTATTTCGTTCGAGCAAAGGGAAGGGAGTGTCGGACGGGGTCGGCGGTTCTGTTTTTTGCTGATTTGGTCGATTGTGCGGCGGTGCCAGTACCAATCACTAGTTTGGGGCGCAAAATCGAAAACTGTGTGTGGGCTTGCTTAGTCATGCCTTATCTGATTGGATCAGTCAGAAAATCGTAGGTTCTCAGCCCTTATCGGGCCATCAATTAGCGCGGGACGACTCTCCTTGCGAAGCCAAGACTTGGGAAAACTGAAAAACATCCTCCCTCCTCAGATCCTTCGTGGACTCGAGTTGGAGGATGGATTTCGATGCTTGTGCCGTGGCCAGTGCAAGGTCCTTTTGACTGCTCTCAAGCACCCTACGCTGGCTATAGGCACAAGAAGAGCACAAAAGGTATGCTGAACTCCCTATACACCCCATCCTCTCCCTCACATTCTTTCATGATGATTTTCTTGATGTATTTGCTACTTCAGAGGGGACCATCTATCCCCTATGAGACAACTATTTCACCATTAGCCTGATCTACCTCTTTGCTCCGACTTTTACTTGCTGTGTCATTTCCGGTCGAGGACCCAGCTAACCTTGTGACAAAAGTCTAGATATTTCTCTTCGCTCGATACTTTGACCACCCGGTTCCATCAGGCATGTCGTTGATAGACTATGTAGCTTTAAGTACCGAATATATATATTCATGTCCCTAGAGGAAACCTCTTTTGATAACACCGTCTTAAACTGTATGAATAAGATTGAATGGACCTGACAACTGCTTGTCCGAGAGTGATATTGCGAATGAATTACTTGTAGAGTGCTATCAATAAGAGAGGAAGAAGCTCGGCAACAGTAAAAGGAGAAATGCTTAGAGAAGGAAAACAACAGAAACGGATGGATAAAAAACTGAATCGAATAACTCCATTACACTCCGGCGATACAAGAAAATAACCCAAACGCAGTGCTTTTCCGCCCACCCCAAAACCGAAACACCTCCTGGAGACATTCTTAATGAGCAGTCTACTACGGACACCCAACATAGAAATCCCCATCCCACAAATGTATTATCAGGAAGAAAAAGGTAACCCCCAACGTCTGAGCAAGAAAGGCCATGGCGATATACAAAAAGAAAAAACATGGAAGCAGCAACGCAATGCACAATGAAATGACCACCCTAAACCACCTTCTTCTCTTCCTCTTCGTCCTCCTCGTCCTCACTGGTTTCACTCTCCACGACCCATCCATCCCTTGTGGTCTTCCTTACATCCAGTAATCCGCTCGCTTCACCAGCGCCGACACTGCCCTCTCTCCGTCTCTTGGCGGCCTTCTTCTGTCTCCGCTCCTCCATAGCCCCCTTGATTCTCTTGGCAACCTCCTCAAGGTCCTTTCTATCGGTGACCTGAGATCCTGTAGCTACGGCACTACCGGAACTTAGAGCATCGATGGAGGACATATGCCAACCATCCGAGCCAGATCTCGACCTACCTCTTGAAGTGGGCCTCGAAGCAAACAATCCAATGTTTGCAAGCGAAGTAAAAGATTCATCTTTGGGAATCGGGTGATATCTTGGCGTATGTGGATGGGATGAGCCTCCAGATGGAGGAGTTCTCGACTGATTTGAACCAACTCCGGATGCATTGATGGGCTTACCACCAAAGTATTGGGTTGGCACAACGCGGTCCGAGTCAAAGTCAGGGTACAGTTCAGGGCCCAGAGTATTGATCATCTTGGTAACCTCCGCAGCCAATTCGATCCTGCGTTGACGGAGCTTGTTAAGGGTATTGGTGGTGGTTGGGTTGAGAGCGAGGACCAAAGGCTTCAGCGACTTGAAGATGTCCATGCCAACCTCACCGAAACGAAGCGCAGCAAACGTAATCGTGGGAAAGAGAATCCATCCTATGATTGGTACGACGATGATGGGGATGCTTTCTGGAATGAGGCCGTAAAAACGATGGCGATAGGTGAGGGCCGTGAAGAGGATAACGTAAAAGTTGTAAAGAAGGGGGGCAAAGCCGAGTGAGACAAGAAGCTTCCAGGTAGCAATAACATCCTTCGCCTGAATTTTGACGGTAGATGCCTTCAGGGCTTCCTTGGCCTTCTTGACTGAGATGACCTTGGTCGCAATGAAAACGGGTAAGAACATGATGAACCCTGGGAGGGCACCAAGAGCGAGGAAGAAAAGTTTGAAAGACCGATAAATGATTTTCCCGATGACTTCTGGTGCAGAGAACTTGACATTTTCGACTTGATGATCCCTAATTCCCAAGAGACGTAGTTGTTTGTTGTAATCTTGCACCGACTGCCTAAGATGGATGATTCTTGGGTCGTCCTTGTAATGCTCGTATCCAGCAACCAATCGTCTGTTCAGTTCAACAACCATTGGGAGAGGTAGCTTCTTGTGAGACGGCTTGTACAACCGGCGGGCAGCTTGAACCAACTAATAGGGCGTCAGCTTATGTGAATCACAACAAAAACAAACAACAGATCTTACCATGAGGGTATCATAATCAGGCGAGGTGACAGTGACGGTTCTTAGCCCGTTATAGACCATATTAAGGACTTCCTTGACAGCTTCTCTCTTTTCACCAGCCGAATATTTCTCAACCAACTCCGAAGGTATCTCAATTGGGGCACCAAACTCGACAACAGCCCGCGATCTGAACTTGTGAGCATGGAAGTAGTTCATGCCAACAGGGACAATCGTCAAACCGGAGTTTGGCTCCCGCTGTAGAGCACCGAGCGCCATGATGGCAACACCAGCTATGAGACGGTTAGCTAATGCAACAACTTTATCTTGCAGAATCGAGCTTTGCTGTAACACCACAAGGGACCACGGGAAGAATGCAACATACCCTTCAAAGGCAACAACTCTGGCCGATCATGACTACCGCCCTCAGGGAAGATACCAACGCAGCCTCCCGTGTTGAGTCTATGGAACACAGCTTCGTATACTATACTTTGATCGACCTTTGGTGCAGTCTTGTACGGTGAGCCTTCACCAGAAAGCTGATCCGCCGCTGCCATACCTCCGAAAGGCATTTTGATCTTGACATGGGTATCGTCGATGATTTCCGTGATTTCGCAGCTGTTAGCTGGTTGCTTTCCAACGGATGGAAGAATGAGATGTCCTCCAATTTCGCATGACTTTGTAAACTCTGTATCAATTCCTTCGATTTCGAGAGGCTTTTCTGGATCCGGTAGACGTATTCTTCCCTTGGCAGACTTTGTGAGATCCATAACTCGAGATACCGGTACCGATCCAGCCATTCTGGCAACGAAACCGATAAACTTCCGGCGCATGGACTTCTCGGCAACCAAGAACGCAATTCGACGTTTAGCCTCCATCCTTACGGAGCGCATGAGGATCAGCGGGTCGACAAACTACACAAGAGCCGCAATTAGCACATGTTCTGGGATACAAGCCGGACACCGAATCGCTTTTCTCCGATGCTACAAGCAAACGAGACTCCCATGAGCCGCCCATCGAGTACAATTTCAGCCCTTCCAATCCACCCAGCACCCTGAGAATCAGCCTTCGGAGGTAGTCTCACCTGGTTTGCATGTGGCGCTGCCACAAAGATGATTGGGCCGGTTCGAGGTATACGGTATGCATTTCGGGGATGGACTTCGCGGAAGAACAGATCGACCAGCACTACCTCAGAAGACAGATGTTAGCTATACTCCCACGAAACCAGTAGAAGCCGCAACCGAGCCCCGAGGCTTGGATATGTCCTCGATGGGATCACAAACCTGACAATGTCCATAGAATCAAATCATAACACCAATTGACCATAGGTGCAAAGTCCTCCGGATTCTTCGGAGGGGTCGGAGGGGTCGCCATCTTGTGACGAGGTCTACTTCGTCTTTGCCGTCGCTGTCGTTTGCCGTATCGTGTGCCGTTGTATTTGTTGTTGTTAAGCCGGTTAGGTTGATGTTGAGGGGTTGATGCCTGAGATGAGTTCCTTCACTCCTCACTTTCACAAGCTTTTAATTCAACCCTTTCAAAAGTTCGTTAGCTCCCGGCTGCGGAGTTTTGTCGAAGATAACGATGGCGTTGAAATAAGCGGTTTGAGATGATGGAGCTAGCAGATCCGTGCAAATCAGGGTTGGTCGAGTTCAACAGAGTGTGGAGTTGCGATAAAAACGACAGATGCTGGACTTTCTGTGCGGAGTAGCGGTCTAACGGCGGAGCGCGATTCGAAATAGCCGCGGAGGATTCGATTCAATGGTGAGTGAAGGCAAACAATAGGCTTGATGGAGAATTATGTCGAGATGGTGATGTTTTGGGCGAGTAGAAGCCGTTGGAGCCTCGTAAATTGCGGGTTGTTCGAGGATTGGAAGTTGAAACTCGCCGTATCATAAGGCGAGATTTCCCCCTCTGTACCAAGACTTTCTAGAATCGCTAAGAATCTGGTGGGGGAATCTTCAAGACCAAAAATTCGGCTCGCATCACCCATCATCGCCCTAACAAAACACAACACTTTGCCCTCTGAAGCAAACATTTCACAATGCCTATTCAACAGGTAAACACCGCCGGCTTGTGCCCAGTAGGCAGATCATACTAATCCTTCTTTGCTTCCTAGCCCTCAAATCAAATCAAGCTCACCAATGTCTCGATCGTCCGTCAGAAGAAGGGAAAGAAGCGCTTCGAGCTCGCCTGCTACAAGAACAAAGTGATGGAATACCGCACCGGCGTCGAATCCGATCTCGACGAAGTCCTCCAAATTCACCAAATTTTTACAAACGTCTCGAAAGGTCAGGTTGCTCCGCACGCCGACATTCAAAAAGCATACCCTGGTAAATCGCAAGATGAGATCATCCTCGAGATCCTTAAGAAGGGCGAACTACAGGTCGGAGAGAAAGAGAGAGGCGCAGAAATAGAACGGAAAGAAAAGGAGGTCATCAACATCGTTGTCCAGAGATGTGTCGAGCCCAAATCGAAACGAGTGTACACACCCACCATGATCGAGAAGGCACTGAACGAGTTGAGGGAGAACCCAAAGTTCCAGACGGCTAAGAGCGGAGACGAGAACAACAAGGACTTCCCAACATGGCACGGTGTCAGCACGAGTAAGAACGCAAAGGCTTTGGCACTGGAAGCGATAAAAGCGTTGGTCTACCATCAACCCATCGCCATCGCCAGAGCACAGATGAAAGTCAGGATATTCCTACCGGCCGAATATCAGAAGAAGCTCAAGGATAGGGTCAAGGAGGAACTGGGAGAGGGGTTGAAGACTGAGGATATCAGTGGAAAGGGTGACTGGGAGTGCGAGGCTATCGTTGATCCAGGTGTATACAGAACACTGAGTGAGCTCTTCACAAGTGAGACGAAGGGCAGGGGTAGAGTCGAGGTTTTGGATACATCCGTTGTTCATGAGAGTTAAGCTTCGCCTAGTTTCTACTGATGGCCTGTGATTCCGCGACATATCGCATGTTCATCTTGCCTCAATATCACTTTCCGTTGTCTCATGCGTTCAGAAACCTCCACCATTGGGTGTTATGATGATCAGTGAATGATGTCGCAGCTTGATTGATATGGTACTCGTACATGTTTCCATACGATACTTTCAGCCACAGCTCCTCCATCGCTGAAAATAATTGCGTGTGTGGCTTTTCTCTTGTTGGTCAAGGCGCAATCCCCTATTGTTTCGCACTACAAGCATGAATGCACACGAGACGAGACGTCGAGTCGGAGTTTCCATGCGGGTTCGATTCTGCTTCGAGGGGGGAAACTCTTATGCGGGCCGAGAAAAGTATGCGAGATGCTCGCTTGACACCTCGCTTCTGCTTTTTCTCCGCTGGAACCTAGCGTTCTGGTAGGACTTTGACGATGTTTCAGGTCGCCCTATATCGTTCTTCCATTATTACTTTGTTTATTCGTACAGATGACGGTTTACTAAGTACTCACTAGAACATAGCCAGGTATAAGCTCGGGTTCGTTTTCACGAGGCTCTTCGTTTTCCCTTGTTGCTCGAACGAGAAAGGAAATCGCTTTGCTTAGGCTAGAAACAGAAATACTTGCAGCATCGTTCGGGGAGTGCGGGCAATGGTGACAATGTTCGACTGACATGGTCAGTTCGTCTGACCACTTGACACTTGATCTTCTCTCATAACAAAATGGCATTAAGGGAAAGTACTACATTTGATGAACCGCCATAGGAACTTGAAAACAAGATCTCTCCGCCGGAGCCGCTGTTTCGTTCCCACCTGTCATTTGTTCCGGCCCGGGAGCTACTCAGGAATCGTTAGTGGAAGTAATCTCGAAACATCTTGATTCCGCAATATCATCCCCACTATGGCTCTACGGCTGGTGCGACCAATATGCGTCGATATCAATCGCATCCACAGCAGGTCATATTTCAAATTACCTGTAGTACTTTGTAGCTTTCCGCACTATCATCACGAACATGGAACGACTATCTGGTCCTCCATTGAATTCATCTGGTCCACCCCTGCACAAAATTTTTCACATTGGAAAAGCCGTTGGAAACGATAGCCGCCAGTTACAAACTGTAGTTAGTTACGGCACGGTTAGAGCAACAAACGGTTTCTTCCCCGACCTAGTTAAGCACCAACGGTTCCAACACATTGCGAACATAACGCCACATGATGATGTCAAGACTCAGATTATGGTCATTCAGACGGACGGAACGTTCAAAAACTCATCAGATTGAACTCTGTTAATATAGTTTGAGCCAATCTAGCCTAACAAGGTGCCCGATAGCGAAGAATATCCCCATCAACCGCCCGGCGCGCCCACTGCTCAGGATATGTGTTACCTCACACCGCCTGAGGCAGCCACACTTCCAAACTGTGCTGCCGGTACCAAGGTCCAACAGCGCCTCGACCAGTGCCTTGAGGCTCGCCTGATACCAACCAGGACTCCGTACTACCCTCCACTAGGTCCTCCTGCATCACATAATCTCCTTGCATGCATGGACAGGCGCCCCACAGAGCACGAAACAAACGGCGGACCACTGCAGCCACAAGGCTTTTTACAGCTCAAATAAAGCTCAGCAAGAGACATAGGAAGAAAGGCAACGGACACAGTCTTGCAAGTTCTAAAGAGATCTAACGGTTGCATTGGCGGAATGTGGTGCCGAGACAGTTGATGTCCAAATACTAGAGTAGGTGAAGTGGGGCGCAGAACAGATAACAGGAGCACGAGTTCGGGAGAAGTGGAAAAAGAAACGAGTCCGTTGAGATGATTAAAAGAGGTGATATAGTAATAGGCAGGAGTACTAAGAAGGGACAATGTGGCACTGGCTGACACGAGTGCGCTGATTGCGCTGCTCTCCGGCAGCTGGCACTGACTTGGGTGTCTCATGAAAGATAGATAGCAAAGTCAATGCATGGATTAAAACAGAATATGCGTGGTAAACAAACGGTAGTAGTAGTATTAGCTAAATTATGCCAAATGCCAGTCCTGTGTATAGTGTATATAGTAAAAAAAATGTGGTAACGAGTGTAGATCAAAACTCCAAGTCCAGCCAACCGGAAACCCCCAAAACTCCAGGTAAAATGCAGTTATGTATGATGTGCCAAATAATGATGATGTAAAGAGACAAAATGGTAAAGTGATATGATGAAATGAAGTAACAAAGGAAAAGCTCAACTTCTCTAAGCAAACGCTCGTCGAGAGGAGGTCAAAAAAGGATCGTCAAGAAGAAGAAGTGAAGGGTAACAAAGGGAACGTGGACATCTTTTAGTCCAACAGGAAAGTAGCCAGGCCGCCGCTGCTAGCGGCGTCCTCGTCATCCTCCCATCTGAGAGCACCATATCCTCCATCAGACCCAGCGGATTTGGGTCGGAGGAGCTGATCGATCCCGTCAACCGCAAACTCGCGTGCACAGATCTCGTTCAGCTTTGCCAACGAATCTTCGATTTGGCACGTTGGGGGTACGACGCTCGATCGTGTTTCTGGAGTAGGGCAAAGTGGAGTTGCTGCTGTTGAAGAGTTGACAGAATGTGAAAGTGGTGGTGGGGCAAGGTTGAAAGGGTTGTAGTCGGTCTCGGTGCCAGGTGTAGAAGGGACAGAATTAACATGCTCGAATTGAAGGAAAACAGAGTCGAGGTTATCGGAGAGTTCCGAGAGTCGAGAGGGGCCCGGGAGCCATGATTGTCGCTCTTCGGTCACTGGGGTTGAAACAGCGGAATCCAGAGAGAACCAGGAAGTGGTGGGTTGAGCGGTGTGGAAAGACGAGAGGGAGGTTCGAGAAGTGCGGATGCCAAAGGTTTGGAAGGTTGAAGCGTTGCTGTGATTCCTGCGCAATGTCGAAGGACTCCTATCCGCCAACCAAGCATCATTCGAGTCGGTGACGAACGAGTCTTCCTCCTCCACAACATCCTCCGATGGTGAGTCTCTAAGCAAATTTTGAACTCTCAATTGAAGCTCAATGCCATCGGAAACGGCACATCGGTTCAAGGCCTTCCACCCCGTCTGTTCCTCCTCCACTGGCTTTGCGTTTGTGTTGATTTGTATTGGTGAGCGGAGGCCTGATCGATTCGAGTCGCGGGATCCAGGAGGAGTTGGTGAGGTCCAGATCGGTTGAGGCACTCGCCTTTTGATGATTTGTTGATAGGTGACTGTCTGAATCTCTGAGGATGCAACGGAAATGATCGAGTCTGAGTCGTTGCAGATGAATGATCCAGCTCCATCGTCTGATTCGTCTTCCTCCTCCTGCTCCTCGTAGTGGGCACTCAATGGTGGGCTGGTGATGAAAGACAGGTTTGCTGGTTCTGCTTCAGAGACTGGTCTTGAAATGATAATTGAACCGTCGTCATTTGCTTCGGGGAGCGCTCTTGCGAATGGGTCGGGTATTTTGGTGCCTGGTGAGAGTTGCATGTCGACGCTGAACTCGGACTTTGTGGGTGTGCGAACTGGTGGTTGGAAGCTGAAGTTTTGGTTGAAGATGCCGTTTGTCTTTGACCTACGGAAAGGCCACATTCTAGAAGACATGTTGAAGGTTTGATGTTGTTTGTTCTTGTTGTTGTTGTTGTTGCTGTTGCTTTGTTGATGTTTCGAATTCGAGATTCCAGCTCCGAAGTCGGTGATGTTGGACTCGGAATGCCGGGGCAGAGTTTGCCTTTATAAAGATCGAAGCGGAGCCGGCGATAGGGTTGTTGTTATGCAGTGATTCAAAGCCACTTCTCATGCAAGTGCTTCGTTCTAACCCAAGTCTGCCTTCGGCCAACGCAAGATGGCGGGTTACGGTCGATAGTGGAACGGTGGTGGGCTTGATGACAACGCGCCAAAACGCTTCAACCCCAAACTTGAACAATGCTGCCGACGAGGCTAGTGAGGTTTGGTTGAGTTGGCAGTTTTAAAAACTTTCAGTCAATGCCGCAATGCTCTGCACGGAAAGGCTGTTTTGTATGGTGCAATGAAGGTGCTCGGACGAGATGGAATATGAAACTTGAACGTCAGTAAAGGAATGTAGGAATGAACGGTTGATGGTAGGGCAAGGGGAGGGTAGCCTTTGATATATAGATACAAGGTGAATCAGATCCCACACACCTCTCCCGATATGCGTAATGCGATTCTGGGATTCGGAAAACAAATATTAATCGCTCCTTTCTCAACCGTCATAATCCCACACAAGCTGCCAATGACCTAATTACAACCCGGCCGTTGTTGATTTAGCTTGCAAGGGTACGAGCCGCTTTCCTGCCAACTCACTTGCGCCTATTTCGGATTCCCTCCGTGATTGTCGGATAGTGTGGAAGGCTACCTGCTGGGCAGACCGGGGTACCGTCCAGAGAGTTGGACGAGTTGGAAGTTTTTGGTGGAGAAATGAAGCAAACGAACGGCCGGATGCAGTTTTGCTACACCATGTTGGACCTTTGAGGAGGCACTTGACGAGTAACTTTTCGTTTCGTTTGTTATTGCACACTTGACTCGCTATTGGCTCGGTATGTGCAAGCGAGCAGTACTGTATCCGTCCTTCCCTTTGACTTCGTCGAAACAACTCGGATAGTATTCGAGTCGAATATTCCGAAGCGACCCGCAGAGTCGAGCAATACAAGTCCTTCTACATGTCATAGTTAGGCGCACAAAACTCTCAAAGCTGCGACCCCATCTGCAATGTTTGCTTTTTGGCTTGTAGAGTGCCATATTCTAACCGTAATTGGATTTGTATGACAGGACTGGGCATCTCTCGAGATGAGGACCTTCAACGCAGGTCTCGGAGAAGATCGAGGCGCTGCTTATGGTTAAGGAGGACACTGGCAAACAAACTGAAGGCACAGCTCCAACAGTTGGAAATCTTCATTAATCACCAGACTGCTATCATATCGTACTTTATTCGACTGAATAATAATCAGACGAGTCAGTCGAAAACTCTGCACTTCCTGCAGAGATTGAAAGTACGTACCCGTATCGTAGAAGACGCCTGACAAGTCCATGCAAACATGCAACCGCCATGTACTTGTACAAGTAAGTACCTGTTACCTCCTTCTTGCAGTGAAGGGCGAAACACTGCATGCCCTGGCCCGTGCCGCGAGTTGTTTGCAAAACAAATACGAGCTGCTGTGTACAGGTGCTGCTTGCCAGTCAGGTGCATCGAAATGCGCTTTGAGGAACCGCCCTACTCTGCCATCGAATTGCTTGACATTGGCGATCCTATTCTGCTTGTTTCAGCACCGGTATGTACCCGGAATGGGCATTTCCACGCAAAAAGGACTTCAAACTCCACCTGAAGCTGAGATCCGGCTTCACACCCAGCAGAAGTACCGAAGCCATTGCTACCATATTCGTAATTAACCAGTACTTGTGCCTTCACTACACAGAGCCTGGTAAGCTTGGTCCTGAAGGTGGGACCTGGTATCTTTGAGAACTCGTATTTCATCTCTGGCAGGGCACAGTGACGTTTGTCCAGCGCCCTAAAAACGCCTCTTTGTTGGTTGTTGGTTCTTTTTCTGGTGCTCGCTACCGCGACTCTTCCAAAATCCGTTTGGTGCCAGTGGTTTTGGTGCATCTCAACTTCCTGCTACCTTATGCAAGGGCACGCATCGCCGGTTGGCGGATGGGCCGAAAGGTGTCCATTGTTTCGAACTTTTGCTTACTAGACTGAAAGCAGAACTTGAACGTCGCCAGCC
This sequence comes from Ascobolus immersus RN42, assembly GCA_003788565.2. Taxonomy (NCBI): domain Eukaryota; kingdom Fungi; phylum Ascomycota; class Pezizomycetes; order Pezizales; family Ascobolaceae; genus Ascobolus; species Ascobolus immersus. The sequence continues at coordinate 63,352 of ML119720.1, read as the reverse complement.
CGGACTTGAGGTAAGGGACAACTGAAAACGGCTTTATCGTTCAGTCAAACATTTGACAGATATCAAGATCCGCCAGTCAAGGCCAGTCGCATAACGGTCTATGGCACGGATTGCTTGTTCAGTGCAAAGTCGGTATCGTGTGTCGTTGCATTGCACCGAGGGAGGGATGGTCTTTTGGAGGCAGTACTTCCCGGGTCTTGATGGCTATCGGCATCGCAGTATCCACCATACATCAACCTCCTCCCGAAAGCAATTGTGTTAGCACTGTAAGGTAGTTAGGTAAACTTGCCCTATGTAGGCACATAATTAAGATCTCAGATTGCACGTACCAAGTCGCAGGGTTGTGTCTCTACCAAAGCTCGAATCGGGCCTAACCTCCCCCGATTAGAAACACTAATGAAGATCCGTCAGGACCAGAATCCAGGAACGACGAGGCCGCCAAAAACAACGGCGCAGCACTGCTTCGGGCATGGTACCGAGTGTTAATTCGGTACCTCCATCGGCCTTCTTGTGGAATGGTATTTCGTACTTCGAGCTGATTCCAGACCGTACCCGTACCTCGTATATGCCCATAAGGAGTATTGAGACAGACCAGAGTTCACAACTTGAGTAGGGGCTCCCGAAACATTCGGAGATATACCAAGCACGAAGTCTGGCCTTCAGTGTGGAAGGGCGTGCCAGTCCCGAAAACATGAAGCCAGCCAGCCACTAACTAGATGCGCATGGGAGTGGAAGCGTGTTCTTCGGTGCAGTGTAAGTCAACCTTCTCGAAGTTGCAGGAATTGAATCGAATACTTGTTCATGTACTCGTGCTCCTACAGGTTTATCAGCATCCAGGCGTCTCGAGGTTGTGACACCGTTGCCAGATGACCATGAGATTGGATAAGTACAAACCGTCGGTAGTACTTAAGTATAATCCCCCAATATCATGATGGTTCCAACCAAACGGATAGAAAGAAGTAACCAGACTACCCCGAAAGCTGATGCCAAACAAACTCGACAAGGGAAAGGAGTGGAGGCTGCGTATACGTGGCCAAGAGTGGTCGCTCGAAATTCGAGCTTCGTTTACGATCTGAAGTTTGCTTTTTTTCACTCCATGACGTCGCATAGCTCGGAGAAAGGTACCGAGACTGGCAAAGAGTGGAGGCGGAGCACACCACAAAACCATATGTAAGTAATAGAAGAGCTCCAAAGTATCCAGTGCAGCTGTGATATCCAGCTGTCATGCTCTTCTACTTAAGTAGTTATCTCGCTCGTTTCGCTTCGAACTTTCTATTACAGTCTTAACTCCACTTGCAATTGATGTCAAGAAGACGAGTACGTACATACAATCGGAACCATGCAACGGCATGCACAGTTGACGTTCAGAGTTCAAAACTGCGTCCGATTCCGACTTTACAACAGATCTGCAGATCGATATTGCTACTCCCCTCTCATTTGTTTTCCACAGAATTGTCCGAGGTTCTGAATTATTTCTTGTAGGATTCAGAGCTGCTTCAAGCCCCTTCTTACTGGACTTCCGCTGACGTGACGTCGGATAACGTCGCCTTTCAAGAAGTGCAGTGGCGATTAAACCATTGCATTAGTTCCGGGGGTATAGTTAAAAAAAGCCATGCCGTAGCAACTCCGAACCGGTATCATAACGATCGGCAACAATGTCCGGATATCCATGTGTGTTTCAGTCCTTGAACTTGATACACCATCAGATTCAACTTTCTGTCTCATTCAAAGAGGAAACAGGATCTTGAGCTGCTCCTAAACTGAACCATTGGAACGCTGTGGACATGTCTTCCCATTGCCGGAGAACTACATATCCGAGTCCTTGTTGCATGAGGCCTTCCTTGCTGCTTACAGATCGGTATAAGAGACCCATACTCCACCTCGGCCAGAAGTGAGAGAGTCGGACCCGAGCTCCGTTCATTACTTGCCGTTTCCGAGTTCTGATTCCTGAAGCTTGACTCGGAGGATACTACAGTACTATCGGTACTATGGATTCAGGAAGGGCAACTCTGCGAAGTGCAGGGCCTATCCTCAGGCCAATACTGCAAGTCTGAAGATATTTTAGATCGAGAATTTGATAAGAACTTAAGTACTTATCAGTATGTCCTCGGGCCGTTCGTAAGTAAATGTCCCTATCGCAGTAGAAAAGCCTCGAAACGTCTGTGAATCTCACTTTGACAAAGTTATATACTGTAAGCTTGCAACACTGTGGATACATAGGGCAAGCCATTTATAAGCGGTTGTGCCTAACTAGGTTGAAAAAGTTGTGATATGTAACGAGCATGTCGACATCCAGTCCGCTTTGGCTGCATTGAGCGGTTGGAATGTCGTTGAGTTGGGAAGGAAGAATCCTTGGCGGAACATTATATTCGTCGCACAAGAAAATATGACACGGACCAACGAACGTCACGGGGTATAATTAAGTACAGTTCTAGGTCATAATCCTGTCCCACTTGGCCATTCCACAGCAAAAGTACAGAACTTTGGGAGCTTCTAACAACACAACCACAGAGACAACATAGGCTTATATTTAATACACTGATAGCTACTATCATGAATATTGATATACTCGAAGAAAAAAGTATTGGTACTGCCACAGAAGTCATAAGAATGCTGAACTTGCACTTGCCGCTTTTATTTCACCATTTTGTGTGTGAAACAGCGATTTCTCGGCATTGCCCCAACGTAGATAGCAATTGTGGCACCCCCCTAAGTCCAATGAGTTTGAAATTTAAATATATTGATTATTGGGGTATTATAAAGCTGTATACTCAGTACTAAAGTGAATGTCCCTCTTGTTGTTGTGTTGTTGCTCCTGAAAGTTGGTCACTTTTGGTGTGGAACTGCAGTGTGGGACAGAATTATGACCCGGAACTGTACTTCACCAGCTTCAAGTATTGCTTTGTGAGGAATATGGTGCAAACACATACCAAAAAGCATAGCTACTTTACAAAGTCTAAGAAGTACTTAGCTACAGACAGGTGGTTCTTTCTCATGTAATTTTAAGAGAAACAAAGACTTTAACATCTGGCAACTGCAACCATCGAAAAATGGTGTCAAACACCGTGTTGAATTTCTCCGGCTTACTAAGCACCACTGGGCAAACCTCAAACCTGTTTACATACCGTTTCGCGTGTCGCTCAATCGGTCGCGTTATTCCGAATTTCCTTCACCATTTTCAACACCACCAAAACCAACACAACCATTTTACGCCCATACCAATTTCAGTACCGCCTATCAATCGCATACAACTACCCGTTATTAATTGGGACTGAAGGTCTCAATGGCTCGAGTCACTAGGGCTTCCACCAAAAGGGAACAGGCCTCGGCCTCTGCCTCCGTAGACCCTGAACCCATAGCAAAAGGTACCTGCCACCCCGCTCCCGTTTGACATTTGACATCCGTACAATCTGGAATATGAATAGGATCAAAATGCTGATATTTAGCCAAAGCACCAGCCAAAGCAGCTCCAAAGAGAAAGAAGGAGGCGGTCTCTAAGGGAGAACCAACCTCCAAACGAACGAAGGTCGATTCGACACCGGAGCAAGAAGATGTAGTGGAAGTGAAAACGCCGGCGAAGAGGGCACCGACGAAGAGTACGAAAAAGCCCACAACAACTAAGGGCCGAGCAGCGAGGCCGACACGGAGCACTGTTGAACCAGAGGCGGTAGAAGAGACAGAGGAGGCAACGACTCATCTGGATGAACCCGAAAAACCCAAGACCGGAAGAAACGGACGCAAAGCAGCAACACCTGCCCCCGAGGAGGTGTCAAAACCTGCTGCCGCCAAACGCAAAACCCGTGGAAAGACTGCCGAACCCGTCGAACCCGTTGAGGAACAGGAAGAGCCATCCGCCCCCGAGGAAGTGTCGAAACCTGCTGCAGTCAAACGCAAAACTCGTGGAAAGACTGCCGAACCCATCGAACCCGTTGAGGAACAGGAAGAGCCATCCGCCCTTGAGGAAGAGTCGAAACCCGTTGCAGTCAAACGTAAAGCCCGTGGAAAGGCAGCCGAACCCACCAAAACGATCAAGGAGCAGACGGTTTCGGTTTCAGAAGAGCTGCCCACCGCAACGCCTGCAAGACCAAACCGTAGAGGAAAGAAGGCAGCTGCTGTCGAAGAGAGTCATGCAGAACAGGAAGAGGTGGTTGTGGAGAAAACGACAGCAAGATCTAAGCGGCAACCTACCACTCGAGGCACCAAGGCCACACCGTCACCACGCAAATCTTCGACTGTCGAAGCGGAGGATGCTGAGGTGGAGCAGCCAACAGAGTCGGCTCCTATTGAAGAAGCGGAACAGGCCGAGACAGTGTCGCCTAAGAAGGGTAGAAAGGCTGCCACAGGCAAGAAAGCCCCTAAAACCCCCGGTAGGGCCGCCCCTTCTCGCCAATCCGGTCGCAATAAAGCTTCTGCCTCACAGCCCGATGTGGAGGTTGAAGCTGAAATTCATCTGGCGCAAGACACTCCACCCACCGTCGAACCTAGTGATAAGGTGGAAACCACGTCCGAGCAAGGCACTTCAGAACCACATGTCAGTACGCTCGAAACAACTGCCAGTGGTAAGCGAAAGCTGGAAGAAACTATCGAAGAGAATAGTCCGATCGAAGAGTCCCCCAAGAGGTCCAAGAAGGAGAGCTCTGTTGATGTCGCTGATGCGAAACCGACTCCTGCTAAGAGAGGAAGAGGTAGGGCAACGCGAGGATCTACTGCTCGTGGTGCAGCTCGGGGCGGACGAAATAAATCCACGAAGAAGGAAAGCTCACCCGTTGCTGAGCCATCCAGGACTGAGGATGATATGGAAGGTGTAGAGATAACTGCCACTACGGAAGAGGAACCCGAACGCGCTGATTCTAGTACCCCCCGGCGACAAAAGAAAGCCACGAAGGAGGTTAGCTCACCCATTGCTAAGCCATCCGAGATGGCGCAAAGTGAGACTACACATCCAGCTGAAGATGCAAACGTTACAGCAGAGAGCGCTGTCGTGCCGGCAACGTCCATAGTCGAAGCATCTGCAAAGACTGAGGATGATATGGAAGGTGTAGAGACGACTGCCACTACGGAAGACGAACCTGAACGCGCTGATTCTAGCACCCTTCGGCCAGAAGAGGACTATGACGAAATTAAGGATTCCGGAATGGAAACCGAATCGGCCGAGGCAAATCAGAATGTTGAGAAAACTTCTACCCCAGAGGCCGAAGCCGCTCAAGAAACTGTCACCGAGAAAAAAGAGAAGTCCGCAACGCCAAAGCCAGAGTCTGCCAGAGTATCGGTCTTCTTGACGCCCAGTTCAACACATCAAGAAGCGTCAACAGCGACGGACGTGGAACCAGCGTCGGAACCAGCTCCAGTACCAGGACAGGGTGAATCAGCAACGGTTGATGACGTCGAATCAAAAACCGATTCCTCCCTGCAACCCACTGTTGTCCCGGAAGAGGAAGAGCAATCTGCTGCTAGTGTTGAAGTCAACGAGCCGGAAAAGGCCATTCTTGAACCAGTTGAAACTCTCAACGGAAACGCTGCGGCTTCTGCGAAAAATATCACTCCCGAGCCAGTTGAAGCATCCATGGAAGATGCTACTGCTTCTGCGGAAAAGGAAGGGCAGCGTGAGGAAGTAGTGTCTGCTGCTCAAGCGGATGGTGTTGGACCTGAATCAGAACGCACCAATGAAGAAACTGTGAAGGCGGCCGTTCTTGGTGCTACAGAGGTAGCGGTACCTTCTGACGGCTCCAATCAGAATACTGCTGGTGTGACTTCTGCCGTTCAATCTACTGTCGAGAAGGAAGTTGTGGAGACAAGCGTCACCGAAGAAGTTGTGACTGTGCAAAAAGATTCCGAACTGAGGGAGACTGCAGAAGCTGACGGTGCTGGCGACGTCACCGCTCAAACTGCTGCTGATACTTCGGGAGAGGACGAGCCGTTTTTCTCCCCCCGCAAGCGAATCCTTTCACCGGATGTTCTAGACGGTTCTCTCATCACTTCCGTCACAGGAGAAGACTCGGTCGTGGGTGATAATTCCAGTGTTCTTGAGCCACAAGAGGTCGAGGAACGTGAGGGCTCCGCTATTGACTCACAGAATGCTTCCCAAAATGGTGATAGCACGGTCGAGGTTACAGTTACGGAAGAGGAAAATCGGGAAGCCGTAAAGACAACTACGACGTCTGAGATCGAAGATATCACTACCATAACAACTACATCGTCCGTTCATGTTACCTCGACCGAGACGGAGGAAATCACAACCACGCATGCCGACGGCTCCGTTGAGAATCAGACGTGGGTCGAGCATGATAGCATTGTTCTCTCCGAGTTCAATGAGACTACGGTTGTGCATGGTCCGTTCCCACATATCTATAGTTATTCATCTGCTAACACCTTAAAGACGATTCGGATGAGGAGCTGAGACCTATTGGATCGTCCACGCCATTGCCAACCAGTATGTGCTCTGAACCTTCGTGTCGAATTCTTCTAACAAGTGGATGTAGAACGTGTTGCCCAGCTCAAGGGCATGTCGCCAGTCCGCAACGGCGATGTTTCCGACAGCTCCTTCGAGATATCAGACTTGCATGGTGGTCTTTCATCGAAAGAGGAGCGACAGGCCTTTGGGCTTGGGTCTAGCTCCCCTCAAAAGGAAGAAGACCACAGCTTCAATCTCGACGCGGCTAAAGCCGCTGAAGAACCAAGGACTCCACCGCATGGATCACCGAATCAGTCACACCTGTCGACTATGAGCGACATATCACCGCTTCGCGGAGATCTTGATGAGACAATGTACTTTGGAAAGGTAGATAACTGATCAGTGCTACACCTTCCTTTCTCTTCTCGTCATTTGCTTTTTTTGCTTTGCTTTACATTGCGATAGATTACCATGCGTTTTAGGTGGACACATAGCCGCATCTGAGACACACTTGCCTTTCTGCGCTTTCTTCTTTATTCCTTTCGGGTCGTTTTAGGTTTTCTTTGGCGCGGGTTTGTTACACATTTTATTGTACTCTTTAGAGATAAAAAGGGAGGTTGGATCATCATCTCATAGTCGAAGTAGATACATATCATATCCATGCGTTTAATGGATCTTGGTTTTCACGACCCGACTAGTCTGATTCGAATTCCTATGATGCCCCAGTTTCTCGAGGAGAGAGTTGGGACGGAATGAGAAGTCGGTCTGTCAGGTGGGTGCCAGAAAGCTTAAGAGTGCCGGTGGTTAATTATGCATTACTTTTTTTATTCTCTTTTAGCAGCAAGAAGTGTCCTGTTTTTCCATTGCATGTACTGACTCTTTGTTAGTCTTCCGTAGGTGTCCACAATGATAGCAGATATTCCCCATCTCTCTCTTCGCCGCCACGGGCAGAGTCCGAGTTCTTCAGGTACTCCAGACCCAAGACAGAGAGAGTTGACAGCAACGATGCTGGTCTCGAAGCGGATGTATCTAATGCAGATTCGTCGACACTGGACTCATCGATGCTCTCACCAGATGCCGCAGAAGGAGCAATCCGGATTCCATTGGATGAGATCACCCTCCCCAGCCAGTTATCCCCAACCCCATCTGCTCATACGATGCAGCCTCTGGGAGCTCCCTCCAACGGTTCGAAATCAGCTACCACTCCGGCTTCCTCTACTTCGACTTCCACCGCTCCTGCCCCTGTCGCTCCCCGTCGCACTGGCCTTCGAGCTCCATCCCGACTTGGCACGATGAACACCTCACACCTCCCAGCTCCCCGCCGCATCCCTATTTCTACCACTACGTCCGCACTCCATCAGCAACGCAAGGCAGCCGCTGAGCTCAATAGCAAAACCAGGAAGCATACCGAGCTCAACATTGTCGCCGGTCGAGTCGCTCCAATTACTATCGAAGAAAAGTACATCCCCCATCCCAAATCTCCGTCGCCAACGCCTGAGGAACGCTCTTATCAAGCCGCTATCGACCGACGCCGACGGAAAAGGATTGAGGCCGAACGTGGCGTTACTTTAGGCGCTGGTGATGAGAGTGACTTCTCACCTGGACGCGACATGAGTGGCCGCAAGATCAAGTTTCTCCCGAAACTAGAGAAAAGGGAGGTGCCCAAGTTACCACTCGGGAGTAAGCAGCCTGAGAAGGGTATACTGAAGCCACTGAGGAAACGGCTGGACAACTTTGGTAATTTGCAAGATGTCGATGATCTGGAGTTGAGCCCGCCACAGCCGGTGACTGTCTTGAAGGTAGTCTATGCAGATGAACGAGAGGAAAGGAGGGGCAGGGACGAGTTGGAGGATATCGAGGAGGAAGACGAATGGGTGGAGGATGACAGTATATCAGCATAGAATGCTGCTTGTCTTTCTCGGTGGGAAGTTTGTGCTTGAGGCTGCTTGCTTTGGACTTTGGTTTTATATCGGTGGGGTGCATTTTGTTTCTTTTCATCAGAGGATATCATAGAGGGGGTTTGTTGTATCGCGATGATTATTTTTTTGCATTTCTTTCTAGGGTGGGTTGGTGTTGATTGGATGGGGATTGCAAGTTGTGGATATTTCTTGATGTATCGTTTTAATGGCCCTTTCATCTTTACCGGGTTATATGCTTTATTGGTGGACTTTTTTTTGTACATAGTCAGGGTTCTATTTGGGTTGCTGTTTGAGTAAACGAGTTTCTGTTCTCTGTTTTGCACCTTCTGTGTCCATTCTCTGAATTTGCTTTGTTGATATTGTTGAGCACGTTGCTTCATATGGATCGTGAGGGTTTTGCCTTTATTCGGGGCGTAAACGATCCAAAAGCTAACAGAATGTCGACTACAGGATTACATACATATACATGCGGCGGATCTTTGTACTGCATCGATGGATACATATGGCACAATCCCAATGACCTGGTATCACGAAAACGTTCCCGTATGTAAGATGACGGCAAACATGACATTCGAAACGTTATCGTCACGTGGAGATGCTGATGGGAGCAGCTATTTTTATAATGGCGGTTGAAATAAGGCAATAATATGGAGACTATTGCAGGTGGCTGTTTTGGTTCATCCGGACTGTGGGAGACTGAGCCTTTGAACAGTTTGAGAGGTAAACTTACTGACTGATTGATGGCCTCTAATTGCTTGAGACTCACAAGACTTCACGATGCAAATGAAACGTTACTCCGAATTCAAAACCTGTCAGACTGAATTTAGAGTTTCGAGCACAGACCATGCGATAACCGTTTGGGGGATGAGCGTACACGTGATGCGGGGCGCTAGGGTGATCTTGGGATGGTTTCGAATTTAATTGGTTGCTGGGCCAACTTCATGTTGATTAGCCCCCTTGTCCAGCCAATCATCCCTGTAAGCGCGAGATGAACCGAGTCGGAGTGAGAAGCGTAGTGGCTCTTGGGTGATCGAGCCCCTAGGATGATCCCCACACAGCCCTCTCCAGTCTTTTCTTCGATGCATCTCTTCACTTTTCTGTCTGTCTCACTGTTTCATCACCTCTTCTAATATCTACACTCTCTGTGTCCGTTTCGCCCCGCGAGCGTCATTCTCTACTTTTTATTCTACCAACATTCTCTCACTATTGCTACTACTATCTCCAACTACTGTTATCACTAATTACACTCTCTCTAACGCCAGCCTAGCTATCGCATAACAAGCTCATCTCCCCATCTCGCATCCATCTTGAGAAAAAAAAAGGAGATCCTTGTTCAGAGTCTCAACCATTCAAAAAGGAATCGATTCATTGACTCAGTCAGCTCTTCAGCAAACCCAGCCTTGAAACAACTTGAACAGCAAGAAACGAATATCTCGAAAGGGTCAAGTTGCGCATCTTCAACTGAGACACACAGCCATTCACTCGGAGGAGCCATCGCCTTCTTTTCTCACTTTGTTCAAGCCTACACGCTCTTTCCATCTTGCATTCGGTGTAGTACACTTCATCTAAGAGATACCCGAAAGTCATATATCGAATACGCCGGCCGGATCCGCAATAATACTGCTGCTCATCATCTTCAATTAGGATCACTATACACCAAACTTGAACCTTACGCAAGGTTATCAGTCAAGTTACAGCAAATCGTAATAATCACTAGGAGTCGCCTCGACGACACCTTCGTCATTCATTCAGTCATTTCACAACACACACAAACAACACACACAGGCTCGTGCCTACAACACTACAACAATGCCCGTCGTATCACTATACCAGAGTCGAAATTTGGGCATCCATGTGGAGGATCTCGACGAGGAGGAGGGTCTGTTGGTCACGGAGGGAGATGGATCAGAAGAAGATCGCAGAAGCGAGCAAGAGGAAGAGGAGGAATACGAGAAGATGATGGATGGCAATGGAAATGGATGGAAGCGGAAGAGGCAACTGGGAATGATTTACACCTTGCACCTGGCAGACGCGTAGGTACTCCTTTGCTTTTTTCGATGCCTTTAAATGGGAACTGGAGGGGTATATGGGCATGGAGGACAATAACAGTAGGTGTTGAGGGGCGTTTGCTAACGTTGAACTACAGGATCGTCATTGCAAGCTTACAACCTCAACTCTATATCCTCCTCAAAGACACGAATCTATGCGGCTCTGCGGACTCGACATATTGGGCCGGTATCGTTGAATCAGTCTTCGCCTTGGGATCAGTAGCTGGGTTGTATTGGGGATGTCTCAGTGACAGGGTTGGACGTCGACCTATTGCACTTATGGGACTACTGGGAATGTGCATGTCGGCATTGATAATGGGATTCAGCACGAGCGCTCTTGTTTGCGCCATCGTCCGTTTCTTTGGTGGATTCATGGCGTCTTCACTCCGAACAATGGTTTGGACTATGCTGGGGGATGTTAGCAGGTCGTCGAAATCAAAGGCCAACAACTTCTCGCGGTTACCGTTGGTGTCTATTGGTGGACTCTTGGGACCTATAATGCAAGCTGCTCTTGCACATAGATTTGGGAAGGATGGAGACCTGTGGAAGATGTTCCCAATCTTGAGTTCGCAGTTGGCATGTGCTGGGTTGATCCTCCTCGTGCTGATTGCGAACTTCTTCCTCCTTGAGGAGGTAAGTCACAAGTCGGATCAAAGTTAGAGGAGCCGCAGCTAACCTTCATTAGACCCTGCCAGTTCGTTCGTCGGACCTTGAAGATGATGCTCAACTGAGCTATGAGTCAGCCTCTGGCCTTCTCGAGAAAGAACAGGCACAGTCATACCTCCGCGAGACTGATCAATACTCGCTCGACAGCCCAACAGAGACCACCTTCACACGCCGCCGTCGTCCCATCGTCTTTTCCAAGACCGAAACTGCCCCACTTTCGTTGATGCAGATCATGAAGGCTCCATCCTTCATGGTCCTGCTCATTTCCTTCTCTTACCTCTGCTTGCACACAACAACTTACGACCAGCTCCTTCCGCTTATCGGTAACTCGCCCACCTCCAAGGGCGGTCTCGGCCTGCCTTGCTCCATCCTCTCCCTTGTCGTCTTCATCACAGGCGTCATCGCAGCTGCCGTCCTCTACTCTTGGTTTGGCCGAACCGTTGAGCGGTTCGGCCTCCTCCGTTTCTTCCGCATCTGCTCCTGGCTTTTCCCTGTCGTCTATGTCACCACACCTCTCGTCGCCTCGATCTCCCAGTTCTCAGAGGTAGTCGCCTTCTTCTCCTCTGTCCTCTCCATCCTCCTCAAGTCCATCATCGCCAACTTTGCCCAAACCCTCGTCGTTATCCTCGTCCTCAACACTTCGCCTGACGCCTTTTCGCTCGGAACCCTTATGGGCTTCCTCCAGGCCTCGACTGTTCTACGCTCGTTGGCAGTCGGTGCTGTCTCACTGGCAATGGGACTGAGCGGTAAGAAGGGTGACATGCTCGTCAATGGAGTTATGTGGACTGTCCTGACCGTCATTGCCATTGGCGGTGCCATTGGTGCTGGATGGGTCAAGGATAAGAGCATCGTCGGACGCGACTACACTGTTGAAGAACTAAAGTGGGAGGTCGCCTATGACGTTGAGAGCAGCGGAGATGAGGAAGAATCGCCATGAGGACTCCTGTCTCATCCCTCTCTTGTGTACCATATTGGCTCTCGTTTCTTTCATTAGGGTGGCGTTTGTTGGATTTATCCCCTCTCTCTCGTCTTTGATTTCTTTTTATCTACTTTCAGCCTTCTTGCAAACCTATTGCAGCTTCCTGAATCTTATTTCTTTGTATTTGTCGTGTTATAATACCTTTTTCCTTACATTGCCGGTGTTTCTGTCTATTGTTGGGGTTGGATGGTGCAGTTATTTGCTTGGGAATATCTGGCCCGTGTAAGATAATCGGTCATTTTATTGGGAGGAACTCAACAAAGGTGGTGTATTGCTTTAAGATACCAATAAATAAATCGTTTATAAAATCCTTGTTTGCGGTTTTGCTTTTGAATCTTCAAGAGCTATCATGGTATTCGTGATACAATGGCAGCCATGGGCAATTTCATTGTAAATACGGTAGAACTCAAGGAGCAAATAACTGAGAGACGCACATATATGGTCACTTTTAAAGACACTTAAAATTCCTGGATCCCTACTTAACGGGAGAAGACCGGGAAAATATTTGGTCCATATTCTCTGTTGGTTTATTGTCCGGCAATTGAGATGCCAAAAGGTACGTGCGACATACAGCACCGAGGATTCCCGTGTGGTCACCCACCACAGTACTAACTCGGCGATCAGAAGCTTGACAAGAGGAGAGCGGACGGGATCCCGTATGGTCTTCAATCTATGGCCGTATGTGACAAGTTACGAGCGTAATTTGTAGACTCAACGTCTTCTTTAAACCACCTGACTCTTTCCGTTCGTATTTCTAATTTGTGAGAAATGCTGCGAAACTAAGTACTATCTGGAGTACATAAAAGGCTCTCTGCGGGTGGAGATGTGAGCCAAGCAGACGCTCGAACGGTTGACATAGAAAAAAAGTACAAAAGGACAGCCCGATGCGAGGGTCGAACTCGCGCTTTTCGTCCCATTTTTTTTTCAACGACATTGTGATGTCTTTGAAGGAACCTAGGACTCTTCGAAAGGAGTACGGATACTCTGATTCCTTAAAAGTCACACGCTCTAAACCACTGAGCTAATCAGGCTGATGATATACGGCTTTCGGCAACACTTGATTATAAAGGTGGTGTGCATTTGGACAGTCAGCAAAAGAGAGAGGGAGAGCGGACCGCAAAAGAGACCTCAATTGGATCCCAGACGAACGAGGAATTGAACCTCGACCTCCCGTAATCTTTCGGGCGCCATACCAGTTTGACCATTCGCCTGTGCATGTATTACCACTCATCACAAAACATTCTGAGCTAAATTTCAATCTAGTAAGAAGAAACTCGAATCTTGAACGATGGCCAAAAGCTTTGGACGAACGGGGAGTTGAACCCCGGACCTTCCCCACTTCTACAAGTATGTATGTCCAGGAATCACTGTACTCCCAGACACTGTGCGAAGGGGATATCATACCACCTAGACCATTCGCCCTGTCATACTAGATCTTCAAATTTTACCATATCAGAGAAGCAAAAAGCAGACACGGGTGTAATTTCGTGTGTCAACGGTCGCCAGTATGTTATCCTTCTCCTTCTCCCTCATTTGCAAAGTAAGCCGGTAAGCTCTTTCATGATTCAAACTTGGTCATGACTCCTCATCCTCCTCTTCTTCCTCCACAAACCCAGTGTCGCCATGTACCAGCTTGTGGTAATTATTCTCCCAATCACTCCAGATCCGCAAAAACTCTGGTACCCGCTTGGGTGTGTCATATAAAGCCCGCCTACAATCAGGGCACCTCCCATCGCTGGTAACGCATACATATCTCTCACATCCATCACAATAAATGCCATAAGGCATTGCAGTCTGAGACAACTTATCTCCAAAGAACGCAATTGAGACCGCCTCGTTGGCATTCAACAGCTGTTCCAACCCCTCTGCAAATGACGCCGTACTATGTCTTAAATCCGGGGCATCGTCGAACGTTCGGGCTTCCAGAAGCTTCTGCATCACCATCTTGGAGAAGGTGGTGATGAGAAATACATCGTGGAAAAGTAGGAGTAGGAGATAAATCATGAAGCCGTCTCGCCGAGGTAGCTTGCCCTCAATGAGGTCGTCCATCTTAATCAAAAGGCATTTGAGAGCATAGTCTACTCCAGCGGGTGTGGTGGATGTTGCTACTTCCATGCGTCGCAGCTGCATACGGACGTCGATGATCTTTCGGAGTAGGTCCTTTTCCTCGTCGTATAACGTTCTTATTCCGCGAGTAGCCAGACTACCTTCGTTTGGAGGTTCGAGAAGTGCTCTCTATAGAGTAAATATGTCAGAAGATCCACATCCACATATTGGGAAGAAGTAATAATACCAGGGCGTCAAATCGGTTATTCGTGAAAGCGAAGAACTTTGGAAGCTCTTCAGATCTTTCATGGATGCTTCTGAGTTGCATAGATTCTGGAGAGAATGGGACATAAGGTCGGAGTCCTATCTCAATACCCACCCAAACTCTCAAGAGTGTCTTTCGAATACATATGGAGTTCCATGGGTCTCCTCGAGCCGTGATCTTAATCTTCGAAATGAATTTTAGGCAGTTGTCACAGGTATGACCACTTCCGGTGCACTGATAAACTCGCAGAATGCATTAGCACGATCAACGTGACTAATCGTTGATGCTACAGAGCACTTACCGCTACTTTTCGTCGCTTGCAATGCAAGCATGGACTTTGATCTGTCCTGCTGTCCTTTTTCTTCCTTCGACTTTTCGACTTTTTTGCAGGTATGGGTTCCGCTCGATCTGGCTCGGGACTCGGACTTGATCTAGACTTTCGTTTGACGGACTGAATAGGCGTTTAGTGACAGTAAAAGGCCATAAGGAACGACTTACGGATGGTGTAATGGATGGAATTCCTTGTGAAGGTGTCTCTAGTAGTTCCATAACTTTCACGCCAGGCGGGAAGGCATTGTCAAGACAGGTTCCACCGTCCTCGTAAGAGAAAGGCTGAGAGGAGGACACCAAAGCTTCTCCAGATGCACCACCGAATGATTGATCTGGGATGTAATTCGTGCTGTCAAACGGACGGGCTGTAGGGCCTAACTGACCAAGACTTTCCCCGATATTTACAGTGTCGGAAGGAAGGTCAGAGTAGTACACAGGGCCAGTTGAGCTGTCCTCAAGTGCGTCAGATGCACTGATTTGGGTATAGCCAGATAGCAGTTCAGCGCCCAAAAACGTGCTGGAAAAGCTGTCAACTGGCGTCGTGGGGTCCCTAAGTCCCATAATTAGCAACCGGTTGAGTTTATGCAGGGCACGCCTTACCCGTAGATCATTTGAGATGTCGATGTATCTCGATTGACGAGACTTTGCAGCTCAGAAAAGCTTGTATTTGAAGCCTCAGAATCCCAGTAGTACAAATCATTGGACACTGGCTCCTGGTCCAACTGGAATTCGAAGGCGTTCATGCTACTTGCCCATCCATGATGGCCTCTGATAGGCATTGTTTGTTGGGCTTCGAAGTGTGATGTCGAGCCTTGCAGGTACGTCATGTTCCATACAGGAGCCGCAACATCGCACAAAGATCCCAAGCTCGGGTCCGACGGTACCGAAGGTTCCGACGACACCACCGTCCCAGCAATAGGATCAAATTCTAGCGGAAAGACGACCCAATTCTCATCGGTTGGCGGCGCAGAGCATCCTTGATAATCATCTTCGGGCTCCGTGGAGCGGAACGGTAGGGTGGTCCCCATCTAAGCCGAGTAGTCGTGAGTAGGTAGGGCTGAACAGGTGGTTATCAAAGCCGTGGAGCGAAACTTGAAGTGGGGAATTAAGAGCGGATACTGCGGATCGGAGCTCGATAAATACAGCTTAGTAGAATATAGGCGCACCAACCAATAGCTACTAGGTCCTCAGATTCAGCCCTTTCATCATCGATCGATAACTGACGTGCATGGCAAGAGATGGTCGTATCGAAAACCGAAGGCGTAACCGGCCAGGCGGGCAGAAGCAAACGTGAAACAAGCATCCACAAAGTCCAATAGGGGTTGCATGAGAAATGGCGAAGACTCAGGTAGATCGAATTAAGCAGGTGACTGTCAGAAGCGGATAAGTTGCAGGAGGGTGTTGCATTTGGGCGAAAACTAGGGCGGGTTAACGTTCTTCAAATTGTTGTGGTGGGGTCAAAGACATGCAGGATAGCCTTGGCAGACCTGGATTTGGAAACTTCTCGAGAGTCATTGTCGGATAAGTCTCCGTGGTCAAAGCCGTACTGTACATAGAGGCTCCGAGTTTGTTGAGGAACCCGGAATGGTTCCGGGGTTAAGGCATCCGCGGTGGTAGGAACTAACAAGTATCCTTCCCGTTCTGGCTCACCACAGGTCTCAGCAATGTCCTACCGAACTAGGAAACAATATCTCACTTAGATGACTACTTACACACCAACTTCCTAACAGCCTTACAAGACTTCAGCTTAACAACTGCCCTACAACTGCTCATCCACCAACAACAACATCAACCATGGCTGACACTCCTTCCGAACCCTGCTCTTGCTTCACAAACCGCACCACTCCGCCCATGTCTGACGAACTTGAAGGTGCACCACACCACCAACCTTCAGCCCCACACTCACTCCAAACCGCTAACATGATTACAGGCGGATCATCAACCACACCAACCGGCCTCGACCTCATCCTTTGGAAGCGTATGAACGAACTGGAAGAGAGACAGAAATCCGACCAAGCTCGCATCCAACTACTAGAAGAAACGGTCATCGAAATGGAGATGGAAGCTCAAGTGACAAAAGAAAAGTTGGAGAAGGTTGAAATCAAGCTCAAGGACTTCAAGGGTAGAGACGCAGCCACTCAGCAGTCAGATGGCTCGACCAACGATAGCCAATCACCGCAATATCCAGCCGAGAGCTCGGGACCCAGGGATACATGGATTGCTCAACGTCCGAACGCTCTCGACAATAGCATCAACATTCTTTCGAACCAGGCCACAGTCGAGGATGGAGGGTTGGATGGGTTAAGGGAACAGGTTAGTGACGTCGACGTTGCTCCAAAAAGAATCAATACTGGCAGAGGCCCCGGAGAATCCAAGAAAGATCCTACAGGAATGGAGGGCAATCTCGAAGACCTCTCACGCCGAATCAAAGAGCTTGAAGAGACTACCCGCAAGAGAGATGAAGACAACAAAGCTCACAAGCGTCTCGAAATCCTCAACGCCTCTCGTGAATACATCGTCCGTCGTCTCGGCTGCGAAAGCTGGATCAAGTACAGCAAGATCGAGTATGGAAAGGACGCTGGTACATGGAATTTTCAGGATGCCTATCACAGAGCAGCTGCGAAGTTTGAGTGGTACATGGCGTATGGCTGGAATATGGTTAATGATATCGACGACGAGAATGTCTATGAGTTCCTGAATGCAGTCTTCTTTAACGACAAGAGGATTGATGTAATGGAGGCACAGAAGAGACAGTATTGGGATGCGGCAGAGGGAGACGAAGAGCTGATGAAGATGGTTAGAGTCTTGGAGAAGAATGGGTTCTGGGATCCAAAGACGGAAGCGTTTTCCACAAAAGTTGTGAAGGAGCCGGATTTTTCTTTAGACTACGACTACTATCGTGGAGTCCGAGGTGCAGGGCCTTATCAAGACTACGACACCCGCATGAACAAGGAAGGGAAAGCTCGTCCAGGCGACTCAGGAATGGCTTTCATAAGCAAGAGGAATGGAAAAACGGTACGTAGCAGAGGCTACAAATACGACGATAGTTATAACGGATACGGCGGAGGAGGGACGAGCTACGGTGGGAGTGCTTATAGCAAGATATTCACGTATAACTGCTAGAAATTGCGGTCTAACAGCATAATTACTATCTACACCTCGGATATTAAGCCCACAAAAATGCAAATCTGGAAATTACCAACCAAACTTTTAACCCATAAACCTTAATAAATAACGGAAAAATGTGCAGAAACAGCCTCTACTCAGACTCATCCTCCTCTCCATCTGAGCCAAATGTGAGAGCCTCCTCATCATCATCACCCTCCAACTCACTAAGCTCCTCATCATCACCACTTCCACTCTCAAAGTCCTCCTCATCCTCATCCTCGTCCTCACTGTCCATATGAGCATCCGAGTCGCCAGCATTCTCGGCATCCTCCTTCTCCATCTCCTTTCTCCTCTTGACATCGGCCTTTCTACCCTCCTCAAGCACCTTGTTCTTCTCCTCGTTCATCTTGCGCATACCCGCAACATAGGCTCCGAGCGGCGTGTTCTCCCAGTCAAAGTCCTTGAGGAAGAGATCGACCTCGGCACGTTGGCTAGGGGCAAAGGTGACGGTCTTGCGCTTCTGCTCGATGAAGGCGGCGTTGGCCTCGAGTTTCTGCACAAGAACCTTCATCTGCTCAACCCATTTGCCCTTGGGGTTGTGCTTCTTGAAGAAACGCTTGAGAGCAACGATTGCTGGAGCAGCGAGCTCAGGGAAGGAGATGTGCTTGCTGTAGAGGACAAAGAACTCGGCCATGAGCTCGTTTGTCTGGTCGGCAACGCCTTGGAGGTAGGTCTTGGTGTTGAGGTATTGTTTAGGAGCGCGAATTGTGACGGAGAAGTCCAAGGGAGTGGCAGTGGTCGGGTGGGTCTTGCCCTTGAATAGGGTGGTGGTGAGGGGTGTGAGGAGGGTTGGGAGGAGAGGAATGTAGACGCCGGTCGAGAGCGAGAGACGAAGGAGAGATCTGTGAAGCTGGAAGTGTAATGGGAAGAACTGTTGTGTTGGGATGAGTCTGATGGCACCGAGAGTGACCTGGACGAGTGGGTATATTAAGGGTTGAAGGGCGGACTCCTTGCCGGTTTCGGCAGCTCTCAACGGTGAGCAGTATGATGAAAGAACTCTCGACCAGAAGTCGAGCGAGTGCACGTACTGCCAGTTGTAAACCATCTTGAAGCTGTCCTTGGAGTTGTTGGTAATGCTACTGCGCAAATGCACGGCGAGCTGTCTGATGTATCCGAAACCAAGAGTGTAGCCGACCTTCTCATCGATGCCAAAGAGCTCGGCACCCGAGTTCTTCATCAGGTTGATGCCTGGTAGAGTATGTGATGATGTGCGTCTGCTGGCCTTGACGAATCCCGAGTACAATGCCTTCATGCAAGACTCCCGCAGACCCTCATCACCGATAATTACAGCCTTACGAACAACAAGGAAAGCGGTGATTCTTGTAGCCTCATCATGCGAATCCAAAGCCCAAACGTCGACAACTTCCTTAAGCAACGTCTTGATGAACTTGCGGAATGAGAGGAAGTATGGGAGGAGCGATGTGATGGACTTGAGGAAGATCTTGATGGTACCGGAGTCGGAGAGTGTTGGGAGGAAGTAGAGGAGGGAGGCGCTGTGCGATTTGAGGAGTGGGAGGAGCGACTTGTACTTTTTCGAGTCGGTAGAAACACGGCTAGAAACTGTCAGAAAGGAAGACAAGAGTGGAAAACCTTCTGAAGAACTTACATTTTTCCAGCGGCACTTTCCTTGATTGGAATATGCTCTTGCAAGACAACTGGGATCTGCTCCAAAGCAAGAACCAACAGATCGTGGTAGACTGAACCCGTTGTTAGCAAAACATCCTCATAGTCACAAACGCTGCGCAGTATTTACCTTCTGGACTTGTGATGCTGTACTTGTATGTGGTATTGGTATCGGTATCTCCAACATGTGCAGCGGCTCTGAATGCCAGCACGACCTTTCGCATTGCCGTCATACTCTTCTGCTCAATCATGTGTTTCCGCCATTGCTCAACGTGCTTCTTGGTGACCTCCTCGGCCTTCTTTCCCTTCTTTCCTGGTGTCTCTTCCTCCTCTTCCTCCTCCTCCTCATCACCATCGACGTCCGAGTCTCCAATGTCCGACAGGTTTTCGAGTTCGGCGGCCTTGAAGTCGAGAAGGTCCTTGTCGTTTTCGGCGAGATATTTGTAGAATTCGGGATCGGCATCGGCCAATTGCTGCAGCTCCTTCTCCATCTCCTCGGCCTCCTTCAAGGTCTCATTCTCAGCCTCATCGTCGTCCTCGTCTTCCTTGTCGGCCCGCTTGCGCTTCTTCTTTCCGTCCTTCTTGCCCTCAATCAAGTCCTTGAAACCTCCACCCAAAAAGTCATCGACAGTCATGCCTTGCAGGTCGGTAGCTTCGACCTCTGGGGCCTTTGCTGGTTTTGTGGCCTCATCATCCTCATCCTCCTCGCCATCCTTTGACTTTTTGGCTCGTTTCTTTTCCCGTTTCTGGAACAATTGCTTTGCCTTTTTCTGTTCTTTGCGCTGGTCGAGTACGGCCTTGAGGTGTTTTGCCTCGAACTTTTTCGTCGCTTTCTTGATTGCCATTGTGAAGGGTTGGCGGGTTGGTTGATGAGATTTGGGTGTGTTTTGGTAGAAAGTTTCGCCAAAAGCGCAGCGAGAAGACCTGCAATGCACGGGCCACCCTGAAATTTTTCGAAAATGCGCTGAATGGAGCTTGACCTTATGGAGATTGATGGCCTTGGCGACATTTTGAGTTGAGGCTCGCGACAGGCACCAAAGCAACCCAACACCAGATACATCCACCTCCGAGACCAACGAATCGGCCATCTCGACACAATGGCATCCTCACCACCTCCACCCCCACAAAATACAGCACCACGGCCTTCTGGCGGGTTATCGCTATACGCAAATCTACTCCAAAATGAAACTGCAGCAACTGGCGGTGGTGTGAAGGCACCAATCATGTTCCAGGCTGCCGGAACTGCCGCTCCAGAGGCCCCCGCCAACAAAATCAACCCATGTACGTTTATCATACTACGAAAGTTCTCTCCGACTTCAATATATTGATGGTGTCTAGCTACTCTACGCTTTCAACCAACCCGAAGACACAACCCAAATGCGAAAAAGGCAACACCCAAGGGCATCACGATAAAACACTCGGCCTCAGCAACCGGAGCAGCAGCAGGAGGAAACGTTCCCGCCGTACCCGTACAAAAGTCAACCCTTGATGACTGGCAAAACACCGGACACTCTGACGATGATCTCGACAACTTTTACGCACACAAGCAACAAGAGAAGGAGCGGAGGAAGAAGAAGAGAAAGAAGAACAAGGATACCGATCGCCGACACATCGACTGGGACGACACCTATGACCCCGAACGCCCGAATGTTTACGACGACTACAAGGATGGAGAGGAAAAGTTTCGGGAGATTGAGGATTGGAAGAACAAGCTCTATGGCAGAATTAAGGATTCTGAAGAGGAAGACGACGAAGATTCTCGACCGGTGCTCGGAGGAGGAAGGGGCTTTGCTCCACCGCCATCGTTTGCACCACCGGCAAGCTTTGCACCTCCATCCAGCTTTGCTCCACCGACGACCTTCAAGTCTGGCTCTACCTCTCCTCCGCCGAACCGCTCGCCATCACCCTATCACCCTCCTGTCCCAGCCGTCGAAGTCCCAGACGACCCAACCGGAGAAGATGCCTACGCCCGCCGTGTCCGTCTCAGCCTTCAAGCTTCGGGAGGTGCTGCTCCTCCACCCGCCCTTCCCTCAGCACCTGCCTTCGTCTCCGCCAAATCCTCCAGTCCACCCCCTGTCAAACGCTCCCAATCACCGCCCAATGCCCTCAAACGTCCACATTCCCCACCACCACCTCCACCAATCGAAGCTACCATCTCCCGCGCCCCAGTCCGCTACAACCAACCCACCACCGAAGAAGCCAAACCCACCCCCGATGCCGCCGTCATCTCCCGAGCCCCCATCCGCTACAACCAAGAGCCCGAGCCCAAACCCGCCCCACCAGCAGCCCCCAAAGAACCCTCTCGCTCCCCCTCACCGCCTCGTCCAAAATCACCGACCCCACCCCGCTCTTCCCTCCCCGGCCAAAAAGGCTTCGCCCAACGCCTCCTCGCCAAATACGGCTGGACCTCCGGCACCGGTCTCGGCGCCCAAAACACCGGTATCGTGCAACCCCTCCAAGCCGTCGTCTCCAAAGGCGCCAAGGGTGGCCACGGCAAGATCCTGGACCGCAACCGGAAGAAGACCAAAAAGGTCGAGGAGGAAGAACCCATCAACGAGGGCGACAAGCTCAGTTCCGTGGTGGTGCTGGAAAACATGTTGGACGGCCTTCCCGAGGAGGAGGTGCATTCTGGCGAGCTCCGGCAGGAGATTGGAGAGGAGTGTCAGGCGTGTGGAATTGTGGAGAGGGTGGTGATTCATGCGCCGAATGTGGGTGCTGAGGATGGGACGGATAGGAGGAGGGTTTTCGTCAAGTTTACGAGTGAGGTGAGTGCGTTGAGGGCGGTGCAGAAGATGAATGGCCGGTTGTTTGGTGGGAATAAGATCGAGGCTAAGTATTACGATACTGGCAAGTTTGAGAGGGCAGAGTGGGAATAGAGAGGATGGAATGGGTAGATGGAGGATGGGAGTGTATAATATCGTTAGCATCAGGATGCATAGCAATGTTCTTATCGTTTAATCATGATTTTGCGTTTTACCAAGCATAATTCATTTGGATCATCACAAGTATCTTCACATTCAACGATGAGAGATGCATAATGGTAATCATAAACGGTCTTGTCCATTCTACCCATTACCACCACCCGTCCTCAACTTCCCATTCTTTTTAATGTAGCTCCGTACCGTCCAATTGCAAGATATCTACACCCCGTCCCAAAACCCAAGCAGCCCCCACCCATAACCGAATCCAAACAAAACCGAGAAGACAAAAGGAACACCCATACGCATTCATCACGACATACTTATAGCCTATTGAGTAGCTTGAGAAAGAACAAGAGAAGGAAAAGGAAATTATAAGAATAAAGAAAAAGCGAACCAGCTAAGACTCGGCCCGAGTCCTGACCAGATCTCAATGAAGAAAGAAAACCGGTTGAAGAGAATTGAAACTAAGTAGCTGTAGTGCATTATCAACCAAAAGAAGTAAAGAGAAGAGAAGGAAACGTATAAACTTTCCGAACAGGATAACGCAGAGAATAAGTAAAGAAACCGGAAAGGCATGAGCGAGGCAAAGGGGGAGTAAAACTATAAGATAACGGGTAAAAGATAAAAGAACCAGAAAGCCGAAAAAGGAATAAAAGGAACTTCCATCTATCAATGCAGAAAAAACCCAAATCCCAACTAATTTTGGTGAGAAATCAACTTCGCCTTGATCAGACCCATTCCACCTGACTAGTAGTTGTCTGACTGCGCTGGTTGGTGGGGGCCATCTCATAAGGAAGGGTAGGCAAGAGAGTCATCCTCGTCGGTATCTTTCGTCCGAGAAGTAAACCTTGCCACCAAACCAAACCACACTTCTTCTCTCTATATCGAACGCTTTCCCTTGTCGGCTGCGGCGTTTCCGGGCTTCTCCTCGGTATCGATATGCCAGACAACGTAGTTTGGTAGGCCAACAACTTGGTAGCCGGCTCTCTTGGCCATCTTTGCGAATCCCTCAGTCTCGGCTTGGTTCTCGAAGGCGTAGCCGGGGAAGTTGATACCGGATCTGTGGACGTCGGCCTTGACGAGGATACTGACTCCTCCAATTCCATCGAGTTCCATCTCAACGTCCTTGTTGAAGCGCCAATCGCCGTGTTTAGCCATATGGTCGCGTCCGGTGTCGTACTCCTTGTATCCTACAAAACGTTAGTTTCTGTTGCGACTTTCACTGAGATCGTTTGGTCTTACCTTCCGCGAGGATAGTATCCTTGGGGAGAGAAGCAGCAAGTTTCAGACCCTTCTCACTTTCAACCCAAGAGTTGTAGTCAAACTTTCCCTCAGTAATCCTTCCATCCTTTTGGAGTCTGTGGAACCAAATGTCTAGCCAGTGTTAGTATTCGGAGCGAATCCGCCCGGTATGGCACAACTTACTGGGAACAATGATATCCTTATCGTGTGCAATAAAGTGCTCTAGGATCTGTCTGGGGTGATCAACAATGTCCACATCTCTCCAGTAAACCCAAGAGTGCTCTGGCGTGAGAGTGGAGTAGAGCAGGTAGTTTCTTGCTCTTCCCATCGCCTTTCGCCTTGGACCCTGAGCGGCAAACGAGTGACGCTGAGTAACGTCGTTCTGGGCCAGATTCACACCAAAGTCCTTCTCAACAATCTTGACGCTGTTGAAGGGCAAACCATGGATACCACCGTTCTGAATACGATCAATCTCCGAGGCGAGGATGGCGAGAGTGTCATCGGTAGTGTCACCAACGAGGAATCCGAGATCGATAAGTTCATGGGGGTAGGTCAAGTCGGAGAGCAAGTCAAAGTACTTTGGAAGGTATGGGGCGGCGTCGCGGAGCGGGGTCAAGATGAGGATGCGTTCCTTGTTCTCTTTGGCCTTTACGGTGGATTTGATGGGGTTCAAGTCGATCTTTTGGACGTTTGTGGCGTTGACGATGACTGGTGCATGGTGGTTGAAGACGACGGGAGTTTGCTGATGCGCGTGCCATTTGCTGTACTCATGGTGGGACATTTCGAAGGGCGACTTATTCGGTCCAAAGCAGACGAACCTGGACGAAGAGACACTCTGTTAGCCATCATGATTGTGCTTGTGCTTGCGATCCTAAATCTCATCGTGGCCCATCGGCATCAAAACTCAATGGCAGTGGAGTTGAGACATGACGGTGAACCACCCTCCGGCATGCCCATGCTCGTTAAGGGGTCCTTTCAACCAGCATGGCCGTTCCCCCTGTGCATTGTCTCTCATCCACCATAAGGCACGAACCGCGTAACGGAAATCCGGGGAAGAAGAGTCTCGAAGCGAAAATAGGGCCACTCACTTTTGCATGTCCTTCGCCGATTGACCAAAGCCGCGCCATAGGAGCATGATCAAACCTCCGATGAAGATGGAGGCCAGAACACGAGTCCGGAGAACGAATGCGAGGACAGACCGCAAAGGCGGTATCCTTTCCCGTACGGTCTTGACCGTTATTCCTCCTTTTGTAGTGGGCAACATGACGACCAAAACTCTGCGGTGGTGTTGAGGTTCGTAAAGTTGTCGTTGATGCTGGATAAGGGGACTTGGTGAAGTGTTTTTTCCGAGAGTTCGAAGGGGATCCCAATCCCTAAATTGGCTTAGGGGAGGAACCTGGGGGTGTCGAAATGTCAATCAAGCTTTCGCCGTCGATCGATTCCGCCCTTTCTTTTTGGGTCCTTTTGTCTGCCGACTGCCTTTCTCTTCCGCTATGGGATTTGGTGATGAGGGAAAACAGCAAGGGCGGTCAATTGAAGATGCTGAACGAGACTGCTGTGGCTTCTGTAACGAGCGAAAATGAAGAAAAGGCGCAGAAAAGTGAAGATGACAAGCGGGAAAGAAGAAGAAGAGCGAAAAGCAGAATGGGAAGGAAGAAAGGGTGGGAGTAAGCAGAAAGATTTCGCAAGCAGTGAGAAAGGGCCGAGAAATAATAACGAGTGTAACGAAACACGGGCTATTCTGTCGGAGGATGGAGGTGTGGGAGGGGCGGTTACTGATTAGAAACGGCCCTAGTTAGCTGATAAGGGGGGCGGCAAAATAAGAGGACCGAGAAAAAAGCCTCCGATGGGAATCTTTGAAAAATATCACCACAAAGCACCAGCAACTATGAGAACGACGTTGGATAAACTTCTACTAGAGGTACGAGAAGTAGTACATCAATTTATAGTCGAATTGTACTCTTACTGGCCTCCCTAACTGTGCCAAAGTGCTGCTTGTGACTTGCATCCAAGTGGCCTCTCCAACTGCGACAGAAAGCACATTAAATCACGTACACTTTAGCTAATATTTTGACGGGATCGGGAAAGCGTTCGTTCCGAGTTATTCTCAGGGAGTTTTATAACTGCTTGTATCCGTCAGTTGGCTTTTTCACCTTCACCAGTTGCAGTGAGGAAAAGCGAATCTGGGGGTCGCCCTTTGCCGAGTCCAAAGCTCTTGTCAGGAACCAGAATCCCCAACTGAAGCGGACCTCGGTGCGAACGACAACTAGACGACCATTCGATTCAGTTACAGCATCCATGAAACTGTAAGCTGACGATGAAAAAATCCATCCCTACAGCCTTCTATGCAAGAAATAATCAGATGCTTCTTTCAGTGTTCCATGCTGTCGTCACTGATCCAAAACACTGCAATTCTCCGGAGGACCCCTGACTTCATGGCCGCCCCGTGCGGACAAAGCAAGCCTTGCCAAGGCTGTCGAGCACCCCGTTGCCAAGATGCTACTACCCAGGGGCAGCGGCAACATCGTGGCCGCGATCGTTCGGATTAGCCCGCTATTGCTACACCGCACATTGTGAATCCTAATTGCGCCCATGCAAACATTAAGAAGTTACGAGAAAAGAAAGCATTGCGTGCTCTTTTAACACCCCAAAGCTGCCGTCACTTGTCAACTTGCATGCCAGTCGACCTTTTGTACAAAGTACTTTTTTGACGCCTCAGAGCTCCAGTTGTTTTCAAAGATCAGGATGTATGTATACCTTACATGTATCCACTTGATGAAAATCACTACGACAAAACTACACCGTCAATTTTGAAAGCTATGTTGGATACTTCTTCTTATGCAAAAATAAGAAGTATGTAGTGGAAGCTCTTCTGAGGACCCTGAACTGCCCGCCAACCCGCCAAGACTAGGACCCTCTTCTTTCAACGTCTCCGTTCGCTTGACAGTTTTCCACGCGAGGAGCTTGAATGAGTCGAATCCACAGAATGCTTCACTCACGTTTATTCACCCTTTCTCAAACATCAATTCAACATAAGCTCTTTTTGGATTGTATTTTTCCGCTATGTACGCTTAATCCAACACTTTCCTCGCGGCTCCACCAACTTGTAGGAAAGAACAGCAGGCGCATCGAGCACACACAACATGGCATCAACACCGCAGCAAAATACGACTACGTCATCATCAAGCTCACCAACAAACAACAAATGCCCCGCCAACCTACCCTCAAGTATCGCCGTTTCTCCATCCCAACCATCAACCCCATCCTACCGCGACCTCGATCTCAACACCGTGCTAGCACGCAACGACATAACCCTCAGCCAACTCGCCGACGCCGGCAAGCCTCTCACCGATGAACTGGACGCTCGATACCGAGCCGAAGACCGAGCCCGCTACCCACCACTCGACCAATGGGGCATACCCGGTATCTGGGACACAGGCTACTTCATGTACTCTGCCGCCGGTGTGAGCCATCTCGGCGAGATCAGCAAGTGCAGAATTCGGGCGCCGATATTCGGGCTATCGTCGGTCTTTGACTCTCTCGTCGATGGCATGCTTGCTGGGGAGCGGAGGGATGACTTTCTGCTTGTGAGAGTATACATTAAGCCTGAGACGGATGAGCAAACAATTAGAAAGCACTACGAGGAGCTGTGGGAGAGGTGCAAGGTACCGGCTGAGGGAGAGAGGAGCATTTATGTGGGACAGGGGATAATGAGGGATCTGAGTTCTGGTGGTCGAACGTTGTATCTTGGGTGCTTTGAAACAGATGTGGTAGAGTGGATCTCGAAACAGTCTTTTGTAAGTGCTTTATCCTTCCCGCTACAACTTCCTGGTAACTACAGTACTCTTCTAATGGCTCTTAATTTGTAGGTGTTCATGATCCTTGAGGACATTACATTCAGACAGTTCCCATTTAGAAAACCAGAAGAAAGACCGGCGCCTGTTTGCCCTGGCAAGAACGTGGTTGCAGCGGCTTCACCTTCAGTTTTAACTGCAGAGAATCACCGAAATGCGGCATCAGGCCGCGAAACCAATGGTGGGCTTCTTTGTTTGTTGAGATCAAGCTGGAATTCTATTCCGGAGTTATGGAGTTAGATGGAAAATAGTACACGACCTTGGTTAGAAGGTCGAGCGCTGGGGCCTAGGTGTAACGGATGTCGGCGTCAGAAGAGAGAGAAAGCTCAAGAGTATTCTTCACGGCGTTGAGTGCCCAGGAGATATCCATCCGCTTTCGTTCCGAGTACCTGTTTTCGGTTTACAATGCTGTTGTCGGTGCTGACAAGGCTCAGTTGGTTGATGTTGTGGCCTATCTCGTTTCTGGGCTTGACCTGGATTCTCTCAGAGACATATAGAGACACTGTTCAGAAAGTGTAAGATGTCCTCAGGTTCAGGAATAATGGACGACATGTCTTTCTTTTGCTGAGTAGGATACATGGCGTGTGTGGACAAGGATGTTCTGCAATGGCTTTCAAATGACCTTTGTGTGAGTAATTCTCTTCTGGATATATTTGGCCGATAGCTAATTTGTTTCTTCAGGTCGAATTAATCTTTGAGAATCGGACATTTCGGACGTGTAAAGAATCCAATGATTCTATTACCGAGGACAGATATACGGATTCTTGGGCGTTGTCCCACCTCACCGGTGGATTAGTCGATGTTCCAGAGCGTATGCATGTAAGGTGGATGCGTAAGTTTTGGGAATTCGTGAACAACGAGGTTCTTTACGTGGAGAAGAAGCACCTCAACGGCAAAGGAACTGAGGTGCATGTTGTCGATGATGGAATCAATGAATTGCATACTGTAAGTTGTAGCCTGTTACCCCCAAGAACAATTCAACTAACAAGATAGTTGCTTGTTCGTAAAGATGGGACATCCAGAGTGAGAACAACGTTCCCGATCAACTACTATACACGGAAGCCAATCAGCAACCTCACTCGTAGCGTTACTGGCCATGGAACGGAGGTTGCCTCAAGTATAGGCGGCGACAGTACTGGGCTGGCAACGGAAACGGAATTTGTTTCGGTCAAAATGTGCCCCGACGACGAATCACCAAAAACAGTTACACTCCACTACGTGGCGAGTGCAATTGATCTCTCGTTTCTAGAGATTTACGAAAATCAGAGGCGTGAATCGAGCGTTATCAACGTGAGCTGGGGTGGAGTAGATAACGACGTTGCCCTGTGTGCTGCCGTCTACAAGTATTGCAACGGTCTTCCGAATCAGACGACAGCCGATAAAAGTGTTACAATTGTTGTTGCAGCCGGCAACGCAGGCGGTTAGTCATATAATTCCCTATTCCTTCTTGATCAAACTAACATTATCCAGTATATATCGACGAGCCGGTGAAAGGAGTTGACCCAATCAACCTGCCTATTATTTTTGTTGGGGCCATCGATAAAAACAATGAAGTTATTGAGGTCTCTAACTATGGCCCTGGTCTGCTCCCATTTCCGTTGAGTCTTTCATATACAGCCGGAACTAATCGAACACCGGTGGACAGGATACCGATTTACGCGCCAGGATACGAAGTACTGGTGGCAAGAGATCCAGATGGACTACACAGAAAGACCGGCACGTCACTGGGTAAGCACTTCCTTAGGATCTACACATAGAAGGTCCCGAGCAGTACACCATGGCCGCTTGGAGATCACCTTGCACATTTGCTAACACGTTTTTCAGCCGCGGGATATGTCTCATCAGTTCTGCTTGGGATAATGCAGTCAGGTGTGGCAACGGGTCCCCAGGATGCCATGAGGATCCTGTTTGAAAGCTCAGTTCCTGGCTCGTACCAGAAGCCCGGTGATCTTGCTCCTACACCAATCCGCATTGCTCGCGCTAGATCAGACTACAGCCATTATGCATTGAGCACCACCATGCCCAATCTCTCGAACCACCCCACCTCCGAGCCGACCACAAGCAATGCCGCTACACAACTTGCGAACAGCTTATATCTCGCATCACAAATCGCGAGACCTTTCTCTGTTAAGTCTGAGAAGACTATGGTAAGATTCAAGGATTGGAAGAGGCTTGCGGCTTCGGCCAACCTTGCACTTTTCATCGGTAGTGCCAGCTATATTATGTTTCCAGTTGTTCGCTCCATTTTCAGCAGCCTGAGGAGCTCTTCGGCCTAGAAAGTGAGTCGATAGTACGTTTGCTTGCAAGGCCAATGAACTCCGTAACAAGTAAGCTAACTGGAAGCAGGCATCTCAAAGCGATACTCTATGGCCAGTTGTATTGAGTCTTTTGTTTATATCACACCAACAAGACCTTGGTAGTGTCGATTTCTTATGCATTTGCACTATACCTTCATTGCTGGAGTTTTCTGATTGTGGCTTGCTTAATGTGCTTTACCATCGTAGATGCTATTCATACCAACCGTATCTAATTCGGTCAAATCCGTCCTTGTTGTACCAATCTTGCATTTTGTTCCCTCGTACTCAATCTCAATTCCAATGAAGAACATTATTTCCGTTTTCGTCAAGGCTCTTGTAAACAAGCCTCGCCAAGATGCACCCTCCAAACATCGCCAAGACTCTCGTTTCGCGACAGGAACAAGCACCCTGTCCAAAATATGCGTCTCCCCAGCCAACAATGCCGACCATATCACACTCCCACCAATCCTCCACAGGATCCTCCTTCTCAGCAACAGCGCCCGACTCAACACCGACATACGTCTGCATCGAATGTACCTATCCAGTCAAAACCCTCTACACGGCCTACTCCTCCGCCGATGATCGCCAGCTGGGCCGCGGCGTGCGCCTAACACAATGTCCCCGCTGTGAACGCTTCGCCGACAAATACGTCGAACACGATTTCGTCGTTCTCTTCATCGATCTAGTCTTGATAAAGCCCCAAGTACGTCCTACCTAGCTCCCAATCCCATTACTCTTCTCCCACCTCTCCACTCATCCTCTACTAACATCCCCAACCCCAGGTCTACCGCCACCTCCTCTTCAACCGCCTCGGCCACCACACCGACAAATTCGACCCCTCCATCATCCGCCTCGGCATCCTCCTCCTCCTCTTCGACGTCTACCTAACCTGGGCACGAATCGAGAAGCAAAGCAGTCTCCTCCCTCCGCCCAGCGCCGCCTTCAGCCTGCTCACCCGGCAACCAATCGTGCTGCAGTACCTCTTCTTCCTGCTGCTATGTTTGACGGAGACGGTGGCGTCGCATCTGGTGCTGAGGACAATCACGACGAAGCTGATGGGGTATAAGAGGCCGAATGCGGTGAGCACGGCGCTGCTGGTCAGTAGTTGCACGAAGCTGTTTCCGCTGTTGATGATGATTTGGGAGTATGATGTGCCGGCGGCGGCGAAGAGTGTGGGGTGGGCGGTCGTGGTGAATAATGTGGAGGCGCTGAGGATATTGTTGGGGGTTGGGTATGTGCCGGCTGGACTGTTGGCGGGGGTAGGGGCGATTGTGAGGAGTGCGGTTGGGGGTGGGATTCTCTGGTGGACGGGGGTGGAAAGTGGGTGGGAGGAGGGTGTGGGTGGTTGGATCAGTTGGTTGATGAGCTTGGGTACTAAGGAGGGCTGGAAGGCGTTGACAATGTCATGAAGAACGAGGCTGGGAATAGGACTGTCTTGCTGCCACAAGCTACTTGAGGAAGCACTCGATTGTAAAAAGACTGACTTTGCTCGGATGCCACAACTATTGCTTGCACTGATATTCCACCATATCCCTTCCAGAATCCCACCAAAAGCGCCACCATCTGAACCACCACAACGGATATAAAACTGCCTATGACCCAAGTAGGACGTTGGAAACGCTTTTGCTATTAGAGAGCCTAAATAAAAACACGCCAAACATGAAGCTATGAACATTGAGACAAAGGAAAGTAAAAAAAAAGAACGAACCATAAGGGAGGACCAGCAAAATAACGATATAAGTAAGAAATAGAAGAAGAGGAACGAATTATGCCATCAAACCCTTATAGAGAAGCGCGAAAAGAAAAAGGGGAAATAAAAGAAGTGATGATAACAAAACCACCTGTACGCCATTTTTCTATTCGTCCCATATCACAAAAACTTCTTTATTAACCTTGCCAGACTTTCTTCCTCTAAAAAGTAGCAAAAAGAATAAAGAACCAGAATCCCTGACGCTAAATAAACTCAACCAAACGGGTACTATAACAGCCTAGTTGTTGTATGTTCTGACGAGGTTTCTGAGGTACCAGTCGACAAGCTTTCTTCCGACCTTCACCTCGGAGATCTGGATGAGATCACCGTGGAGAGCAAAGTCGAGATCCGAAATGTTGACAGCCTCACCCTCGGTCAAGCCACCCTCAACCCAGCGAAGTTGACGGCTTCTCTGCTTGAAAACGAGCAATTGCGAGCGGAGAACCTCTGGCTCAACCTCCAAGAAGCTGGCAAGCTTCTTGAGATCCATGGTGGTGTAAAGCTTGAGGTAAGACTTGATGGTTGGGGCGAGAATGGCGTTCTTGACATCGGCCATGAAGACCTGGAGATGGTGCTGGGTTGGGTCGATGTTGACGGCTGGGTTCTCAAAATCTGGTGGGATTGGAGAGATGAACTTGGGGCAGGAAGCGAGGAAGAGCTCCTCAAAGACTGGAAGGGCCTCTGGTCCACCACGCTGCATGCGGTTGAACTGGTCTCCGTACTTGTCGCGGAGGTTCTGGTGAATGGTATCATCGAGACGGGTTGGGGCGAGGGCGACGCAAATGGCGAGGAGAGCGTACATCTGATCCGACTTCTTGGTGATCTATTGTTCTGTCAGCCACCATATACCCTTCTTTCCAAGCTGGTGGGCCTTACCGAGTCGAATTGTGCGTTCTTGTGGAAGTTCTTGGTGCGGGAGACGTAGATGAGGATGTGGGTGAAGGCCTTGATGGCATCGTTGTATCTACGGAGCATCATGTAGGAGAATCCGACATAGTAGTAGGTGGTGAAGTGGGCGGCCATGACACGGGCAAAGACGGCCTTCTTGTTGAGCTCAATGTCGTCGAGCGTCTTAAGCGCGAGCGTGAAATCACCCAACAAGCAGTGGACGCGCAAGAGACCGATTATTGAGAAATAACCGAGCATGCGGTAGAGTGGACGGTTGCCGTATTCACCGGCGACCTCAGCTGGGTCAGCACCCTTCTTGATGGCGAGCAACTGCTCGTTCATCTGGGAGCGCTGGATCAACGAGTAGAGAACCTAGCCCCTGTCAGCACTCATTCCCCCTTGTCCAATATCAAGAAATCCATACGTTGAGAACACTGTAGCAGCCCCATGCCTGTGGGTTCTCCTTCAAGATCAACAAATCCTCCTCATCGGTACCCTTGCGCTCCTCGGGAGTCTTGCGGGCGACTCTGTTGCGGTAGGTGCAGAAGCTGTTGAATTGGTAGATGAACTCGTCGATAACGTCCCAGGCCCAGTAATGCTAAAAAAAGCCCCACCATTAACCCCGCATTCTTCAAAAAGCAACACAACACAATCATGACCATACCAAATCTCTGGCAGCTGGAGTATCCAACTCAACGGGTCCGTCCGAGTTCAAGATAAAGTGGAACAAGCTGCAGTAGTTGTCGTAGCTGGCGAATCTGGCCTCGAGCGGGGCTTGGAAGTCGAGGGGTTGAGCGGCGGCTTGTAGTCGTTCTTGAAGATCGTCGGTCCGGGCTGGGTCGGCAGTGACGCTCCTCTCGTCGAAAGACTCCAAATCATCCTCCTCCTGAAGAGCCTCTACCAAGTTGGAGGCGAGAACTTCATCATCCGACTCGTCGTCAGGTCGTACTGCGGCCGCTCCGTTGAGAAACTGCTTTCTCTGCTGTCCGGCCAACATTTTTGTAGCGTCTCGTTTATCGTATAAGCCCGAACTTCGTGTCTTATCTTCCGATTGTCGTCTTGTTTGCCGCGGTGGATCCGAAATTGAAAATATCGGCACTGGTTCTCCCAAATTTTCGTAGACGTTCACCGGCTTGCGAGACAGCTGCTCAGAACTTTTCATCAATTCTGCAAACGCTTGGCTGATCTTGGCTATACCGTAGGTTTTTGCCCTCGCTTAGTAAGCCGGGGAAGATCAGCATTAAAGTTTCTCCGAAGCGAGCGGATGTAAACGCCGTGACGTATGCGTATGTAGGCAAGTGACAAACGACAGCATGTCGATCAGGGCGTTCTTCAAGATTTTGGGGGGGTTATGCCGTAAGAATGAGAGCAGAACCGTCTCCTTAAATACTCCCAAACCCTCGTAACTTTGCCCTTGAGTTGAAAACACAACAGCCATAACAACAAACAACAATTGATACCGCAAACATGGTGAAACTCGCTTCAATTCAGCTTTCTGCTAAGCCAATGGATATGGATGGCAATTATGCTAAAGCAGAAGAGTATATTCGAAGAGCAGCAAAAGAGGGAGCAAGATTGGCCGTTATACCCGAGTACTATGTGACCAGCTGGTGTCCAGAGCATCCCGATTTTGCTGGTGCTTTCAAGAAGGAGAACAAGTATCTCCAGAAGTTTTGTGTAAGTTTGTCCAATGGCTTGATTCAAGCGAGTACTAACACACTTTCAGGATCTTGCAAAGGAGCTCAACATCAATCTCGTCCCTGGAACGTTTTGTGAGCCAGTGAAGGACGAGAAGGGTCAAGAACTACTCGACAACAACGCCTACTTCATCTCCAACGAAGGCAAGATTCTCGGACACTACACCAAGAAGAATCTCTGGTATGTTGCAACTGAATTATACTGCACTGATGCATGTACTGACATCAGTTTTAGGCATACTGAACGAGAGCATCTGAGATCAAGCAAGGATGAGCCACATGATATCATCGACAGCCCAGAATTGGGAAAGGTCGGTATTCTGCTATGTTGGGATCTTGCTTTCCCAGAAGCCTTCCGTGAGCTGGTGGTGAAGGGTGCAAGAACCATTATCGTTCCTTCCTTTTGTAAGAGGCCCCAGAAACCATCATTGTCCCTCCTGACTAATCTACCATATAGGGACCGCCGGAGATACCTTGAACGATGCAAGAAAGCGCAACTTCAGATGCGAAGCCCTCTTCATTGAGACTTGTATCAGAGCGAGAGCAATCGAGAACGACGTTGTTGTGATCTACTCCAACATTGTCGGAAACAATGAGATGGACTATGGTGGATGCTCACAGATAACGATGCCGATTCTCGGAGAGATTGCTAGGGCCAAGGATGATAGTGATGAGCTCCTTATTGCTGATGTCGATATGAAGGTCTTGGAGGAGGTAAATGGTACTAATAGCGCAAGAAAGCAGTTGCTAACTCTCGGTGCCAGGCAGAAGAATGTTACAAAATATGGGGGGATGTGGAAAAGCCAGACTTCCACTATCCAAGAATGTCAAACAAGAAGTAGAACGGCTTCTGACTTGATGATACCCATACCCAGTTCTTTGATATTCCTCCGAAAAGTATTAGTACGAAGGGATATCAGGAGCTTGCTTTATAGTTTAGATTATGCATTTGATGGCGTCGGGATGACGAATACATTCATGATACTTACAGACCGATCCACACTTTTCACCTACCTCTTACATGTACCCAAATTGAAACCCCCGCAAACCCAATGTGACAAAGAAGAATTGTATAAACAGTCCGAAAGAAGAAAAAGGGAACAAACGAACATGCAAATGAGTAGCTATGAACAGAAAAGAAAAGCAAGTTGCAAGATTAAGGCGTCGTTGCAAGCACCCACCGACGGCAAATTTTTGAAGCAAACGGATCTACCAACCAAAATGAAACGCCATATTCATCGAACCTATTTACTGAAGCTGATGCTTCGCATTTACTGACCTGGCGAAATGAGCTCCTCCTTCTTGTCAGCGTTGTGAGCCCATCCACCAGCCTTAACCTCGCCACCAGAGATCTTAGCAAACTCCTGCATTCTAGCCTCCAACTCTGGACGGAAGTGACGGATCAAACCCTGCAATGGCCAAGCGAAAGCTTCACCCAAAGCTATGTAACAGTTAGTATCTGAGCAATGAGTATGCGACTGAATTTACTTACCACAGATGGTGTGACCCTCAACCTGTTTCGTCAACTCCTGCAACATGTCGATTTCTCTGGCACGTCCCATTCCCTTCTCGAATCTCTGCATGATCTGGTAGGTCCACTTGGAACCCTCTCTGCAAGGTGTGCACTGTCCACAAGACTCGTGCTTGTAGAACTTGGAAAGTCTAGAGATGGCTCTGACAATATCGGTGCTCTTATCCATGACGATAACAGCAGCGGTACCCAAACCAGACTGAGCATCCTTGAGGGCGTCAAAGTCCATCAAGACGTCATCGCAAATGTGCTTTGGCAAGACTGGAGTGGAAGATCCACCTGGAATGACAGCGAGGAGGTTGTCCCATCCTCCCTTGACACCACCGCAGTGTCTGTCGATGAGCTCACGGAGTGGGATCGACATCTCCTCCTCGACAGTACATGGGTTGTTGACGTGTCCAGAGATACAGAAGAGCTTGGTTCCGGAGTTGCGGTCACGGCCAAAGGAGTCGAACCACTCACCACCACGACGGCAGATGGTTGGAGCAACAGCGACGGTCTCGACGTTGGCAACGGTCGATGGGCATCCGAAGAGACCAACGGCAGCTGGGAATGGTGGCTTCAGACGTGGCTTTCCTGGCTTACCCTCGAGCGACTCGATGAGGGAAGTCTCTTCACCGCAAACGTAGGCCTAAGATTCCGTCAGTACCACCAAAAATTCCACCAAATAGCCACTACTTACACCCATTCCTCTGTGGAGGTAGACATCAAAGTCGTAACCGGAACCGCAGGCGTTCTTTCCGATGAGACCAGCAGCATAGGCCTCCTGGATGGCCCTCTGGACGGCAGTAGCCTCGTGGTAAAACTCACCACGGATGTAGATGTAGGCAGCAGTGGCGTTCATGGCGCGACCAGCAACAAGACATCCCTCAATGAGCTTGTGTGGGTCCTTTCTCATGATTTCTCTGTCCTTGCAAGTTCCTGGCTCTCCCTCATCGGCGTTGACGACAAGGTATCTTGGGACACCGGCCTTCTCCCATCCTGGGGGGTTCATGAACGACCACTTGAGACCAGAAGGGAAACCGGCACCACCACGACCTCTCAATCCAGACTTCTTGATCTCGGAAATAATCTGCACAACAGCATCTGTTAGCCTTTCGCTCCGAAAATCACATCCCGAGTCGAATTCCTAGCAATCTCCCCTCCCTTGCCCCACTTCACCCAATTGCCCAACCATCACATCCCCAACGCCCCCTCCACACCCCAAGAACATTGCTTACCCAGTTGTCACCCTTCTGGATAATCTCCTTGGTCTTGTGCCAATCACCATACTTCATAGCACTCTTGAGGTCGGCTCCATGATGTCCATACAAGTTCTGGAAAATCCTGTCCTGATCCTTCAAGCCGCCGTAGGTCTTCTTTGGCGCATCGGCGACTGTTGCAAGACCCCGCGACGAGGCCTTGGTGGCTGTAGTAGCTGCTAGTCGGACAGCACTTGTTGTGAGGGGAATGAGGAGGCGGGACGCCGCTGCGTGGGTAATGGCCGGTCGCACCGACAACATTGTTGGAAGAGTTTTGTGATAAAGAGTTTCAACGGGGTGCGAGGAGATTGAGAAGAAGGCTGCAAATATGCGAGGTGGTGAGGCTCAACCGCTCGTGGGGAGAGGCGGGAGGTGTTTTGGGTCTAAAAGCGAGGGTCGAGATCGGAGGCAATGGCAAGTCTGCGGTCAGCGGAAGTTGAAGTTCATTCGATTTGAACGTTACGATCTTACTAATCATCATTGGGTCTTGGCAGAACTGGCCCATTCCAAATCCTCATCTCCTGCTCTGCTGAATCTCCCAAACAGAAACATCAGAGACAAACACTACAAAGCTCAGGTACGGTCGGAAAACGGATTCACGCTCGCGGAACAATACCCATCGGTCGAAATGCCTTCAAACACAGCAAATAGCACGCAACAAAGCACAAGCAGCGCCCTCCATACCAAACCAACCGACGATGCCGGCTATCGCAAAAAGTGCCTGGAGTTAAAGGCTCGCATCCGCGAAATGGAGGCTGCAAACAACCAGCTAGTGGTCTCTATTGAGCGTAAACGCAGGTCCGTCCATAGGGCTAGACTGGAACAGAGTATCCTGAAGCAGTACATCGACGAGAAGCCAGAGAAGGAGGAGACAGAAAGCGAAGAGGAACAGGACAAACCAGCCTCGACCTAAACCCTCATCTCTCCTAATTCGGCATCACCATCCTAACAGGCGACACTTTTTGCTAGTCTTCTTTTAATCACAACACTTTCTCTAATGTGAGTTCACGCTGTTCTTTTGGTTGCAACCTGCTAATCATACTACATAGATAGTCGAGGCGACCTTTTATTTACTACTTGAATGGGATGCAGTTGACTTGTCGCTTTTATATCATTTCCGTATTAGAAACTCCTTGACGTGATTCGTTACCACTCGGGATGCGCCTGAAGTCACTAGCAGCGACGCTACATGTCGACTAGCGCGACCCCACAAAGTGAGCTTAACTTTGTTCTTTGCAGTGAAGATGTTGAATATTTCCCAATCCAGTAACCGCATTACTAAACCCGTGTTTCTTTACCCCTTGCATGAGCTCTCCCAAACGCGACAGTACTACTACGGCTTCGGGATTATAGTGCCTGCGAAAGCCTTTAATTTTTATCGGTGATCACTAAGCTCTCTTCTATAATCCACATTCATAGCACCCATTTCCATACAAAGGGCAAAACACGCAGAGATACGAATCCAGCAAGCACATCACATACAGAGACCGAAAAGAGTTTCATTTTACAAGAAGAAAATGAGAGACGACTATGTACCTATACCAAACATGCAATAAGAATACTCCGCTGCCCTACAATACCCAATACAGGAAACGCAAGCCAATGAACTTCTCGTGCCAACGTTCATCAACCCCGAAATCTACATTAGTACACGGAAAGATAATTAAAAAGACTAGGATGGCCATGACGTGCAATCGACGATTACAGTACCGTTAAGAGCTTAAGAAAAACTACACAAAGGGACCAAGGATGAAAAGAAAGCATTTATGCCCAAGCTGGAAACAATAACCAAACGAAAAGAACCCGAGTTTATCAACCTTCCCAATAGTCATGAAACTCTAAAGCAGACCGGAAAAGAAAACCAGAGTGAAATCTCATGCAAAAGATGCAAAGCGAAAGGAAGCTTCTACTTGAAAAACCGACTTGCCTCGAGCAAATCTGGCTCATCGTTCGCAAAGTCCCATCCAACCATTTTCGTATCTTGACTACAGCATACGATCATACGTGGATCGAACTGGAGCTTGAATACCCTACATGCTCTCCCTCCGCCGATCGGTGCAGGAGCTGCAGCTACCGAATTTGTCTGCTGAGTTGCGATGGCCGCAGCCTCTTGTTCCAACGTCGCCTGTACGGGGGCAGGGATAACTGTCGAAGTGGATGGCAGAACATCCGGGATTGGTGAGGGAGACAATGGGTTGCTGGCACTACGTGACCCATTGCTTTGACTGTTGGTAGTATTCATTGCCCGGCGACTTAAAGCTGCAAGTATTTCGTTCTGCTGTTCCACTGACGGAAGAGGGGGTTGTCGAGTGGGTGCAAGAAGGGCTCGCTCCCTGGCCTGTGCAAGAGCTCGTCCAAAGATCAAAGTTGCTCCTGGCGCCCAGTCTTTACCCACCTTCCTCCATATCCGAATTGTCTCATCGTAGCTTCCACTGACAATCTTGGAAGGCCCATCCTGATTGCCCTGTGTTGAAGCCTGCACAGTTCTGACAAGATCACCATGTCCGATCAACTGAGCCGATTCTGCACCGTTCGTACGAGAGAACACCCTCACTGTTTGATCGCTTGACCCCGACACAATCGTTTCCCCGTCATACTGGACGCATGCAATTCCCTTGTCATGCCCTGGCAAGCTGCGTAGACACTCACCAGTCTTGATATTCCAGACTTTCAGAATTCTATCGCCCGAGCCGGAGGCGATTTCGTCTCCGTGGATCTGGATGGCATTCACCGCCGCTACATGTCCCCTCAGAACCTGAAGACAAGTATATGGCTCGATGACCCTTCGCTCCTCGATAGGTATGTGTAGCCGTTTCTGAGGGTACAAGACCTTGCTGTCAACGGGATAGTTCGGATCGTTAGGTAATATTCTCTGTCTGTTCCAAACTTTGATCATGCGGTCCTTCGAGCACGTTACCAGATACTCCTTGGTGAATTTGAGATTTAGCACACTCTCCTTGTGGGCGCTAGGTATCCGCTTTATCAGCTCCCCTGTCGAGAATCTCCAGACGATAACGCTTGCATCTGACGAACCGGAAATAATGACATCTTCATCCTCGCTTTCGTCAAACTGTACACACAGGACAGAACCATGATGGCCTTCCAAGGGGGCTTGTAGCAGCCGTCGTGTTCTAAGATCCCAGATCCTTATCGTTCGATCCTTTGAGCCAGAAACCAGATATCTCGAAGAGAATTGCAGAGTGTAGATGCTGTCTGAATGTCCCTCTTTGTAGTGGTCTGGGTGTGGAATCATGAATGTCGTGTAATTGCTTAGTTTCCAATTATCCTCAAGAAGCTTCCTCATCTTATACAGAAAGTACCAATTCAACCTGGGTCGTCTGTCGTTGGCCGTGATGAGTGAAGGCGCGTACTCGTTGGTTGCTGTCCGACCTTCTGAGAAAACGGTGACGCTTTGGGACTCCTCTCGTCGCTCCGACTCCTTGTCCCAGCCATGGTTGGAGCTGCTCTCCCCACCGACCATCGGTGTATCCAGGTCCTCGTCCGTCCACTTCATCTTCTTTGCAACTCGTGAGCCGTCGTATTCTTCTGATGCAAGTCGCTTCTGTTCCTGCTCGGCTGCCTTCTGTGGCAGAACCTCCCTCTCAAACCACTCCACCTCTTGCTGGTTGATGACCCAATTCTCGCGGATAAACAGTCGTCTCCATAGGTGTGGCTCCAGAGCAAACCGTCGCCATGTCTTTGAAACTACCGCAGCGTTCAACAAAGTAGGCAAGTCGATGTAGGAAAGGATTTGGAGAGAGATTTCGACCGGCAGGTGTTGGATGAAATCGATGTGTTGACTGTCGACGAGTTTCCGTATTAACGAAGCTTTCTGGGTGTACGGTAGCATCTTAACTTGGTTAAACAGGAAGTCTAACACAGGTCAGTGAGGTAACAGGGAGGAATGCTGTTGTGTGGACCTTCGCGGAATCTGGGAGGCAGTTGCATCAACCAGTTCGAGAAGGCAGTGTCACTGCCTTGCCTCGCGAAGCTGGTATCCTCCTCGACATTAGGCGACTCGCTATAGCCTTCGTCCATGCGAAAAACCGTGTCGGGTTGCATAGAGTATGTCCTTTACTGTCGAGGTTGTAACTGGGCTGGCGTTGTTTGTGTCTTTAAGGTAGTGACCCTTCTCAACTTGGGCAACAGATGCAAGAGGGGCCAACACGTCAAAAACGGGCAAATCGGATCTTGCTGCGATCGGGTTTCGAATCGAAGGAACGGACGGTCTTTGAGATAAAGAAACGATAGTGATACTCGGAAGGGCGCAGGAGAAAAAGTGTCGTGAAGCCTCTCTATTAAGGAGGGGCGATCAACAGGAGGGAAAGTGAATGGGAGTGGAAGGCGATAAAGTGCAAGGAGAAAAAGAGCAGGAGTTGAGTGGTGGGAGAGCAGTTTCTTTGGGCAATTTCGAGGCGCGTCACCTTCCATTGCTTGGAAAGCTCAAACCTGTGACATCGTACCAGAAACCGTTTCGTGTCACGTCTCAGTGTTGTTCAACATGCAACAAAGACCTCCTTCCTGGTCTTTTTGCTTTTCGCTACAAATGTGGTTTCCAAAACCTTGACATCTTGTCTCGCCTTATAGAATCAAACACGGTATGTACTCAGCTTCTAGTTTGTGGATACTCTTCTAACATACAATAGTAAGTTTTGACATGTACTGGGTCTCAATATCCACGCCAAAAAGATCGAATTCCTGGGCGATTCATGATCATATGAGTTTGAACACAGTCTGGCATTCGGCAGGTACGGAACGTCTCGGAAAGTACCTAGGTACTTAGGTCCGCGTACGTAAACATCCCAAGAATTGGCGTCCGCTACTACGAATCCGATCTCCAAAAGCGGCACAGCTGTTAATGACGCCGTCTGTATCATCAACTGGCATGATGCGCAGCCTCGGACTTGCAAATTCGGAGATTGAGCGCAAGTAATGGTCAAGGTCAGTGCAAGGAGTACTACCACCGCCTAATATATTCGTAGGGCCTGGACGTACATATGGCCGTCTCTTTACATTGAATTATAAAGAGCTGCTCCATCTATATGAATATTAGGTTCCCTGTTCTTTCCAGCTTATGAATACTGACGAGGTGGTAGCCGCATGTGGTCTTATTACAAGATTGTGAGTGTTCCACAATATCCCAAACGCGTTAACAGCTCCCGATTTGATTACGGCTGACCCTGTTTGAGTCGCTGGATTCAGATCTGGTCCCA
Source organism: Ascobolus immersus RN42 (assembly GCA_003788565.2). Classification (NCBI taxonomy): domain Eukaryota; kingdom Fungi; phylum Ascomycota; class Pezizomycetes; order Pezizales; family Ascobolaceae; genus Ascobolus; species Ascobolus immersus. Next base: position 21,283 of record ML119720.1, on the reverse strand, counting down.
TTCTGAACCATTATGAACACTATACAATAGAGTGCTCATCTCACTCTCTCGGAGATGGCGAGCAGACCGTTGTGTAAGGCTGAGAGGTCAGTGCGTATGGACACTGTTACTGTGAGACACATGCTTCGACTGACCATCAAGATCTTGTAAGTAAAGACCCATTCATGGTGAGCCGAGTGTGACCTTATAGGCTACTATCATGATGTACTACTGTCGATTCGGGTGGCAGTTGAGAAATCAAACTTCAAATGAGTTCATTTACCGGCAAGGAAGAGACTCGTTCTTCGGCCCTCAACTTCCGTGTTATTGTTTCCTATCTGGGATCTAACAGCATTACATACTTTCATGGGCCAGGAGCTTCGAAGGCACAGATGTTTGCGGATAACATTTAGAAACAACATAAGGGCTCTCTGCCTCCCTTATCGTCGTCAACAACCGCCACTACCTCAGTCAAGCAAATCTCCTCCTATACATCGATTGAAGCGATCCGGAAAGCAACACAAAGTTTTCAGGTGGTGAGCTCGTCTAATCCGCATTCTACGGCAAATTGTATGGATTCATCTTACACGCATAGTCCCATACCACATCATTTGAGGCAGCCGTTTTTGATAACCACGGGTGTACGCCATAAGGATTGCAACACAAAAGAAGTCAACAAGCAACATAATACAGAGACCGCCATCGTCATGTCAGCCGATAGGGACATAGTATTTTCCGACCGAAGCCTCACCGGTGCTTCCATTTCTCATACCGGCACATACTGGCAAGATAACTTGAAGGGTATGTCATCTGCAAAAAGTACACTCTCGATCTACAAGTAACTTTGAATCTAGATCTCATGCTGGCCCGTGGCTTGAATAAGCCAGAATATACGGTGTCAGAGCACCTATCCGTTAATGCACCTGCATACCAAGATTCAGATGAAGGAGCGAACGAACATACTGTGATCACAGTATACACCTGTGTTGTTACGGTCACTGAAGGAACGAGCACTCAACCGAAGCATATGTTCACTACCGACTACGTCTACAAATTGCAAGAGAACGCGAGAGAAAAGGTTGCCAAGAAAGCGTACGATACACTCAAATGAATTGGGCAGTCATAGTCATGGCGTTTGGGATCGATTCATCTTGGCTAAGTAGTATGACGAACATGAGATGTCACTACTAGGGTACTGAGTTTGGGATGGTCTGGAATTTTTCTGATGATCATTCAGTTTCATATTTTCAACCGTTTGCTTGCTTGGACTACCTAGTGCGCTAGTACTCAGATGTAGCACATACATACGTGCATACTTTTCTCGCTATCCTGGATGATCAAAGTACTTCATGAGCTTCTTTGTCCCATCATGTTGAGTAGTGGTACTTACTACCTGGAATACAAGGTGGAGCATGTATATAAGTACGTATACGTACTTCGAGTATGTACCGTTTGCGCATATGCGACCCTATGCACATGTTGACTTGTCTCTATATATGTTATTTGATCATGGTGCATCGGTACCAAGTAGTAAGTACTGAGCACTTGATATAATTCTTAACTTGCTGACGGCCAGACTATTTTCTTCCAAGTGAAATTTAGTGGGATAATTTCCGAATATACGCTCCAAAGTCTTGGTAGGGCAAGTATGAGATTGCGACACTGGAAAAAGTTTAAGAGATGTATTCCGGTGCATGCATGAAATCGCGTATACTATGTACTTTTCACTTGTCAGTGATCGAATTTCAGTTCATAGAAAGGTTGGGAATAAACATTCCAAGATGATCAGTTAAGGATACGAACAGCAGCGAAGCAATGGAGTGCCAGTGATTCTCTTCAGCACCTGCTTCTGAAACATCCGGCCTCTACACCTCAGGGCCAGATTCGAAGCGTTTACTCCAGCCAATCACGTGGAGATACGATCCTATGGCAACCACGACAGTGAGTCTCCGATGTTCCTGCAGCCTTCCGACCTTCCAACTGCAACACCGGAGCCTCGCGGAAAACGGATCACCTTCCCCCTCAACGCCCTATTGCGCCAATCGCTTTTTGAACAGGACGATCGAAATACCAACATCAATTCCGTCCCCGACAGCGGCTTTGATGCTTCAAAAGCCGATAATCCTCATCCAACATGTTGATATGAGGATTGACCCTGCTTAACCGCCGCACCAGACGTTGACCGAGCATCGCCGCATAAACTCCGCTCCCGCACCATCCGCATCACCGCTCATCTTCACATCCAAGGCATATCCGCACCACTCCAAGAGAGGGCAACTTGAACAGGCTGATTCATTATCGGTAGGAAAAACGGCCACTTACCACCTCAACATTACACAAAACTGCAATCCAGTCTGCGCCTCTAATGTCTTGCATGCGCATAGAACGATGCGCTATCGATAGAGTGAGTGGGAGGTGGTGGGGTGGGGTCCAGGCTTGCCATTCGACTTGTAGGCAGCCGCCTCAACTGCATCCTGAAGGTCGGATTCAAACAGCTCATCACCGCCTAGATGCTGGAGGCCGTGTTGTCGTCTCGCTCGATAGGGATTCCGACGTTGATTTGCTGAGATGCTTCTCTGGAAGCTATTCTGAGTCTTCTGAGATGACCGGCATCGAATTGTTTCGAGAAGGGATGTGAGAGATTCCGCATGGTTTGGTGTTACTGATCCCATGTCGTCGGTGTTGCCTTCTGCTGCGAGTTTGACGCTTGTTTGGCCTGCACGCAAGAAAATCGAAAGGCTGTCGGCTTTGCCAGCGCATCGTACATAAGTACAAAGGATTGCGTTGTCACCATCTCTTCTACTCGACACATACCATCCCTCGCAGTATGTATCTCTTTCTGCCTATTCTGCTAATTGAGATGGAGAATGCTGCAATATCCAAGGTGCCTGAGGCGTTTCCTGACGCCCAAGGAAAGAAACCTCGTCAAGGTTCTTGTGCTCGATCAAGGAACCGTCGGATCTGAGTGGTTCAAGCTTCGGATGGTCGAATCGAAGGTTGACATCTGAAAAGTCCCGGTTTCGTCAAGGCTGTTTCGTCCCAAAGTTTGCCCGTCTGTGATGACGCTAAGACGATGAAACCAAGAAAAGAAACCGTTGCTGGTGCAGAAGCCGTAAGTGAGAGGTATCTTTTCCCCGGTGTGGACAAATGTCTCAAAAGACGATCTACTAGACGGGAAAGAGGTACGATGCTTATGGAATGCAAAAGTGTTTCGTTTGGAGCTTTGTTATGGTCTCTCCGTTTATTTCTGGAGCCAACAACATAACGGAATGACCATGTCTGACCGACGTTATTCCCAGATTCCGACTAGTTAGCTGTGCGCTCTCTGATGATGAAGTATGTTTGTCGAATTGACGGATTGTAGAGCCCGTCTGGATGCACATTGGTCGGCAGGTGATAGAAACCAAAGGATGTTTTTTTTTGCCTCCACCGACTGCACGATTCAAAGCCCCTTCCTTCCACAAAGCACTATCGGATGGAGCTTCGGATGTGGAATCTATGCCTCCTTCGAGCGGTTGACGGGCAACTGCATTCCACCTTCCAAAGTTCAAAGAGGCGAGCTCTTGAATCCGAGAGACTAAACGACCTGGAAGGTCAAGTCCCATCCCGTGCAGTGGAATTGATGTGGGTTTATTCCGCTGTGGTACTAATTGTGGAATCCCGGCATTGGGTTGGCTCATCCCTTCCATCATTCATAGGACGTCCGTGGTGCCAGCTCATCACCTCTTCGCATCGATTGATCGCCTCCCTGAGCTGCCAGATGCAAAACTCCTTCCACTGCATTTTTCTGGCCATCCAATTGCTGACCTTCGGTTTTTCTGCGAATGAGATACGAATCCATGTGCCTGGGAATGGATGAGATATGAGGACGAAGAAGTAGGCCAGTATGTATGCGGCCTTCGCAATGCTCCATCTGGTCTAGGTTAGCACATTCCCTTGATAGAAGCGGGGATTATTCTGCAGCACCTACTACTATCATGCCTCTGGAAGGATTCTGTCAAATAGGATTCGAGCTTGAGAAGAGTTTCACTGCGTATCCTACTCAGCATCCTTACGGCCAGAGCGGCCTAGATCGGCCATTCTCGATTGCTTTCGATAATAGCTCGGATATTCTTCCAAGGGAAGTGGAACTGGCCTCCGGGCTTCTGGCCATGTAATATATATACTCTCCTTCTCCTTCTTCCAACTCCTTGCTCTGGAAGTTTCATCACGATCCGCTTTCATCCTTCTGCCACGCACTACCCACCCTTCTCCAGCTCAACTGCCAGGCTGTCTTGCACGAAACGTTGGTGAACTGGTGCGCTAGGGGCGGCTTATACTCCTTCTACATCATTCTGCCTCGAACTAAGTCGCAAACTTCATCTTAAGGAAGTCCTACACGACATCGCCTTGCAGTCTGTCTCCGTTTTGGGCAACGTCTGTCGAACTTTTTGTCCGGATCCTCATCGTCTTCCCTGTAGACTTCATCTCGCTGCGTCTTACCGGCATCATCGTTGTGCAAATCAACTCCCGACAATACGGCCTGGGACAGGATATCATCATCCTACCCTGCATTGTCTGCGGCAAGTGTTGAAGAACTTTCATCTGCAAAGGTACGTGTCTCCATCTCGTGCAATGCATCATCAACTAACAGGTCCAGCTCATCTTGACTCTACCCTGAAGTCGTTGACGGTGTGCATATCTGCCGAAGTGCGTTTGTGCAACTTTGCTCCAGCTCATCGAAAAAAGTAATCAGCCAATATGTACTACATCTTATACCTCTCCAGTAAGTTAATGTACCCCACCAGATCGAAGATGGATGAGTTGGACATGGACTGACAAAACGTCCACTAGGTCTGTGCCGTAGGAGAAGATGGTCCGACCCTCACTACGAATGCGTCCCTGTCACCGGAGGATTCGTCTGCATGGTACGAGTTAATGGACGGGACTATCAGTCTGAACCTGGCAGAGTCTTCGAGAACCAAGAGCTGGCACAGGAGAATGCCGCCCTCAACGCCTATCTCGTCTGCAGGAATATCTCAGTCAACGAGTCCATCTACCCATCCGGCCCCATCGCCGTCTCGAACGCACCAACTATGGCCGCCCAAGCGACTGCCGGTGCTTACGCTCAACCACAGCATATGGCAACAGGATCCTCTCTTCAGGCAGGAATGCTTATGCATGGAGGATACAGTCAGGGTATGCATGCTGGCTTGATGGTTCCGAGCCATGGGATGTAATGTTCTATGGTTCTTCCACGGCGCTATGCACCGGTTCGCCAGTTGCGTGCTTCCCGCGTCGTCTCTGCGCTGAAATGGGTGTAACACGGATTGGATTTGTATGGAACGCTACACGAAGCATGTCACCAAGCCTGGATACACAAAAGCCTTCCTTCACTACCCCAAAATTCATACATCTCTGATATCCGGGCCTTTTATTTCCCTTCTCTCTTCCATTTTCCATTCTCTTTTTCTTTCACAAGCTGTCTTATGAATTGGGGGCTTTATGACGGATTTACGGGATTTGCATTTCCTTCCACACTCGCTTGATTTAGGAACGGCGTTTTTACGATATACATGACTTATGAGTCGGATGTTTCATGCTTCAGTTTTAGAGAAGAGTTTACAGGTGTGATAGTATTACGATCTTAACGACTAACGATTTCTTTCTACTTGTTTTTATTGTTCTGGGATTGTTGGGTGGCATTTTGGGGCGATGTTAAGCCCTCCTACACTGCTAACCAGTGCTTTGGGAGGTGCTAGATGGACAAATGCTAGGAATGTTTATATACAATCTTTTTTGACAGTATCATTGACGTTAAAATAAAACGACACTAGCAGTTTAAGATGCATCTGAGCTGGACGAATCAGTGAACGAGACCTGAAAGTTTCAGCAGCACACGTTCATTCGACCTCCCACTGGTTAGTAACTGTGGCACGCTAGAGATTCAGACCAAGGTGGGAATATGGTATCAAAAGAGGGATCCATGCCCACCAATCAAGCCCGCCAGTCCCCTGGATCGCGGACAAAGTGGTCACAGTCGTTGGAGGTGTTCGGGTAAAGCCGCTCAAAATGGCAAAAGGTGGGTGACGTTGCCAAGAACTAACCACTTTGGTGGGGTCAACCACCAACTCTAAATCGATGACACCTGAGCTTCCGAACCCCACCATTTTACCACCAGACAAAGTTAACGGGCGGACCACCTGCAACGCGCGCCGACCACCGACTCGACCAAGACGTTCCAGCGTCACTGAGACTTCTCACCTGTACCAGTTAGCCTTCACTATTCACACCGCCACTATCACCAAGCCCTCACAAGAAGCAACATATGCCCGTTCGCAAACGACCCATCAAAACCAAAGTCAGGTTCCCTGGAAGCATGAGCAGCTCGCGAACAAACTCACCAATCAACTCCTCTCCGCACTCACCCATCACACGAACTCCCAAATTGGTGGAGATTTCCTCCTCCGACTCTCAGACCTCTCAAGGATCACGGAGAAACACCACCGCCAGCTCCACAAAGTCCGACTCAGAACCAACATACCTCCCACCAGGCCCGACAGATCCCCACATGTTCGACGATGGCTACACCGACACGTTCTACCCGAGTACGATACCTGACCTCTTCCGCCATCCTCCGTTAGTTCAGGACCTCCTCAGAACGCACACATCGATTGAACAAGACAAGGTCGTTCACTCATGTCTCCAGCTCCTCGCCGACCCTCTCAACCCCCTGCCAGACCTTAAGCGGGAGCAGCATATAGATTTCCTGAACTGGGCGCTGGGCATCGATAAGGATGGAGAACAACTACCTAAGGGGTTTACAAAAATGGATGCCAGTCGGCCTTGGTTGATTTATTGGTGCCTGGCGGGATTGTATGCGCTTGGAGAGGATTTGACACAATACCGGCCTCGACTAGTGAGCACTTTACGGACAATACAGAATCCGGACGGAGGTTTTGGAGGTGGTAATGGTCAGCTCAGTCATTTGGCGCCGACATATGCAGCCGTCATGAGTTTGGTTATGGTGGGTGGTAGAGATGCCTTGGAGGTGGTGAATAGGAAGACGATGTGGAGGTTCATCACGAGTATGAAGAAGCCGCATGGTGGGTTCAGTATGTGCGAGGGTGGAGAGGAGGATGTAAGGGGAGTGTACTGTGCGTTATCCGTTATTGCGCTTTTGCAGCTGCCTCTGGACATGCCTGGTGGACAAATTGGCGGCTTGGTGGAGGGAACGGCCGAGTACATTGGACGTTGTCAGACCTACGAGGGAGGATTGGCTGGTGCACCCGGAGGTCTGGAAGCCCATGGTGGATATATTTTCTGCGGATTGGCGTCATTGAGCATACTAGGTTCTCCTTGGGATAAGTTCCACAAGTAAGCGCAACCGCCATTGACCAATGGGTTTTTAATTTGCTAACGCTTTTCAAATCTTAGACATATCGACCTTCCTTTGCTTATTTCCTGGATAACGGCTCGCCAATATGCACCAGAAGGAGGCTTCTCGGGCAGAACCAACAAACTGGTTGATGGGTGCTACAGTAGTTGGGTCGGTGGAACATTCGCTTTACTGGAAGGTGCTCTGAATGGTCCAGTTGACATTGGACCCGAAGAGAACCGCGAGCCGCAAAGTAGAAAGGTCTCAAGCATATGGTCACGCGAGGGTCTTTCGAGATACATTCTATGTTGTTGCCAGGAAGATCATGGTGGCTTGCGGGACAAGCCTGGAAAGTACGTCACTGGCGCTCTTCAGCCACAATTGGAGCCGAATGTCTCACAAATGCTAATTTTGGTCTAGACCTGCGGATTTCTACCACTCGTGCTACGTCCTCCTCGGTCTATCGTCAGCCCAGAACTACTACTTCCCACATACCGACAACGCCGTGACTGGATCTCTCGAGTCGCCTCCTCTCAAATCTCCCTTCCTATGGACCTACTCTTCCCATATCCCCACGAAAGACGAGGCACGGTTCGAATACGTACCCGGAACATACAACGAAGATGATAATGCCTTCTTCCAGGATACTCAAAGAGGTATGAAGTGGTATGAGGAGCTGAGGAATCTCCCACCCACGAATGAGGCCGTGGAGGGATTCAGAGCAGGAAACAGAGTGGCACCGTTACATCCGATATTCAACATTCCCTTTGAGAAGGTTCGCGAGAGTTGGGAGTATTATGAGGGAAGGCCTCTGTAAAGATGCTCCATTGGTCATCATGTCGAAAGGCGGATCAACTCCATATATTTGCTTTATCCTCCGCTTGAGCCTTGTCTGGGCCTGTAATTATTAGAACTACTACTGTCTTTGTATTGGATGGTACATTAGGCCGGTGGATTCCTTTACATGTAGCATACATGTATTCCTTTAGTTTCTTACTCTAGCTTAATGCATGGTAGAACAGAGGAAGATTAATATTACTCATTTGTACATAATTAGGGCCTTCCATATTTTGCGCATCCGCGGTATCCTTTTGCCTCGATATTTACTTAAGTACTGGTGTTTTGATGACTCTAAAGGCTGTGAACAACACATAGGTCAGTTAAACATGTGATTATGATACATTGAGGTCTGGAGGCTCGTAGCCAATACATCTGTTCTGGACGTTGCCACTCCATCGCCCTTACTTGGCCATGGTAGTAAGGCATATCCCGGTACGAGGCTGTGAATTAACATGGGACGAAAGCTTCTTCTGCTCAATTGGATGGTATTCCTCGGTGGAGGAGACTGGACACATACATACGTCGTCACAGCGGAACTCAGAAGGCTACGAGCGACATACCATGCTTTCGGGTCATGTTCCCAAAGTAACATGTAACCAGGTATATGCGTACTTTACATGGTGCCTTCCGCTGCAGCTTCTCAACTTCGCTGGCTACAATGGTCGAACTCACTACAGCATATCTATAGTCTAGGTAGGTTATATATTTTACATTTAGCAAACAGTCACATACGGCCCTAGATTGAAGAATATACGGGATCCCGTCCGCTCTCCCATAGTCAAGCTTTTAATCGCCAAGTTAGTACTGCGGTGGGTGACCACGCGGGAATCCTTGGTGATGTATGTTGTCTTTTTCCCATGCCCACCCCCGAATTTCGTAGTTGGGAATATAACACTATCTTCAAGTCACAGCCAAATGGGATCCCAATTTCTGTCAGGAGTTCTAATGGGATCCTACGAAGGTGCTCCATTCTGCGAACTCATTCGAGGGAGTTGGCAGAAGAGGAAGCAAAAATTGTCGGAGAAAATCTCTGACTCGTGGGTGGTTGAGGTACAGGCCGGCATTGCGCTTTCCGTGATCTTCCGTTTTTCTTCCACCACCGTTCTGAATGGCTAATTGGTAGTTAGTAAGGAATGAAAAGGAAGAGAAGTAAGAATTAGCATACATACCAATCAATCTGTTGCGGCTGTTCAGAATCGATCCGCCTGAGGATTGCGGGAGGGAGGATAAATCGTGATAAAGGCAATCGCCGGCCGAGTTGAGGCTACCGGTCCCAACGCAAAGAGAGACCTGGTTTGGAAAGAGGTTTTCTTTCCTCTGATCATAGTCGCGCCCGACAAAGCCGTTGATGCCCAAGTCTACAAGCATTGTCTGGTAATCCTCGCGGGAGACATTGCCATTTACTGTGAGTAGCTTTACGACCCCATCTGCCATAAGGACACCTGGCAAGAATCCGGGACCATTCGAATTGTCTCTCCTTGCAACAAAGAGGTCCTCAATGAACATAACGCCTTGACGATAGGGGTAGTCCATGCCAGCCAGTGATGAGATGATGCTTGCTGGTCCTCCAATCGTCCCGATGTACAAGTGTTCTCTGTTTATCCTTGCTGAGAACCCGCTATGAGAATTAAGCCTAGAGGTTGTTAGTAAATCGGCTCTGACAAACACACATCTGAGGACTTACTCCACAAGCCTGATGTCGGCAGCATCTAGATGTCTGTCGCCTTTCTCGCGATTCAAAAAATGCGCTGCGCCAAGATACAAACCAAATCCGACTGCAGATCCACTGGATGTACCAGCCGGCTTGACGACACATAAACCTCCTTCTGAATGGAAAAGATGCAAACTTTATCCAACAGGTTGAGTTGGCCTCGTGTTGCAGTCCCACGTGTGGTATTGATTTGATCTTTGATATGCAACAGTCCCGGTCCGCCGCCACTGAGTATGCTGGGATTCCTGACGATGAAAGCCTCAGGAAGAGACTCGTTTGAACGCATTGTGAACGATGTTGTTTGTCTGTAAGGGAGAGGTTCGTTGAGACTGCTCTGTTGATTGTCTGTTGCTGTGCTTGTTGTGATGGTTGTTGGTGGAAGTGTGTTGGATGAAGGAGGTGAAGAGAGTGGAGGCGTGTTGTTTGTATACCCGTCGGGCGAGCCTAGAAGGCGCCGTATGGAATGCATTCGGGACAAGAATAGAAGGAGACGACTTAAGGAATTTTGGGAAGGAGTCAACTCAAAAAGATGTTGGGAAGGAGACGGGTAGGGCAATGTGCTTCCTTTGAAGAAAGTAGTAGTAGTAATTTATATTCAACTGACCTAGCTAGGTATCTGAATTATATAGGATAATGGACTAAGGAAATTGTAATGACAGGACAAGTGTATGAAATCCTCCAACTCCAACACCCTTAGGGGGTATGGCTCACTATATTAACCATATTCTGAACAGTTTCTAGGGAGTGCACACAGCAGGGTCCCTAATCTCTAAGTGCTATGCAAGTAGAATCTCTGTGGACTGACCACGTAACATAGGAAATACTGCAAAGGCAACTGGAACAGGGCACATTTTAGGTACAGCGAAGGTGCGAACCAACTGTAGCTTAGGTACTGAGCTGCTCTAAGCCAGCTGCTCACGTTAGGGGCACCCAAACCCTAACATAGTGAGCGGTAGCGGTCTGACGGTCAGAATATGTCAGACATTTGCTACACTGGACAGAGAGTCTTACATGGCAAGTCATAGTAGCCCTCAGTATCGTAGGCACCAGTCGATAGGCATCCCCCACTGCAACTTAGTGTGAACTGATCACTGTACCATTACAGGGTCCAAGTACTAGTAGCTGGAAAGGAGGCCAGTAGCTAGCAACTTGGGTACTTATCATCTGTCGAGTAGACAAGTACAGGGGTAGTGTATGACGTCCAATACTGCAGACACCAAAGCCGAAGCTGAGGTGAGACTGGATTGGGGGGAGTCATAGGACGAGCTGACCCGGATTCGAACCGGTGACTCCTGAGAACCCAGACTTCTCAGAAGCCAAGACATGACAGCACACACCAACTGTGCCATCCAGCCTCGCCCCCTTTGAAGAAAGAGATGGGGGTGAAAAATAAGAGCTGTTGGCGGAGATGCTGGCCGGGGAAGACTGTTTGCTATCATTTTGAAAGACTAAACCAGAAAATTCTGCTGCTCTTCCGCGGAGTGGAAAATGTCAAACTGAGAATCTTCTTAACTGGAAAGGATCGAACCGCGGGATTGGGAAGGCGCCAGAAGCCCAACAGGGCTGACTGAGTGTTCTCAAATGCCGAGCCATGTTTGCTACCCTATGAAGAGCCGAATCCAGAGAATTCTAAACTGGGAAGGACCTACCCATGAAATTAGAAGACGCCAGAAGCTTTTCAGGGCTGATCAGGTGCTCTGAAATGCCGAACCATGTTTTCTACCAAGTAAGAAGAGCCGAATGCAGAGAATTCTAAACTTGCATTCATCTTTTGCTGCCCGGGGTTAGAGAGGTCGGAAAACGTACTTCTTGACTACTTGGTTTATGCTCCTACTTGGGCACTTGCTTCGGGAGAAGAAATACACATTGTTGTCTGCGGTTGGAGCTTACTGCAAAGTTCAAAAAAAAAAAAAAAAATCAAGACAAGGCTGTGAGATGAACCAGCGTTTTCGGATATGCAATCGCCTCCTAACACTCGACAAAAGGCGAATTTCAGTGGGAGTGTCAGCGTCTTTACGGCAGAGAAGCCTATAGCTATTATCAGGATGGATATGGAGGAGCAAAAAACCGGTCAACAGTGTGGTTTTTACCTACGCTGTAGCGTGTTGTGTTCCAAAGATTTCATACTTGTGAGCAGTTGTGCTTGCGCCCATGGTCTCCTCTGGTAAAAGGCAAGAGGAGAATTCATCCGTTAGGCCAAAGCTGCTCACGTTGATTAGTTCCCTTCAAGCACAATATGACCATAAATGTTTTTCGCTCAAGCACTTGTGTGCCAGAAAAGGGTTCAGATTTACAATGACTTGAAAATTTCTGATTCTGACAAAACAATACGCGGATGTTATCATCCTTGCGGACAGTAAAGCAGTACATCTCTAGTATATGATTACAGTCCTCTCAAATACCTCGCTAGTAGTATGAATATGATTCTTCCGAGTCCTCATCATCAGATCCATCATAGAAAGTATACTTAGTATTGAACCCTTCATCTCCAGGGTCCCAAAAGCCACCTTTTTCCATTACCTCAATCAGGTTCAGCAACTCTTCATCATCTTCGGCAACCCGCTTGAACTCGCGTACAATGGCCCCTTTATCTCGATTCAGGCCGCCGCATGCGACCAGGTTTATGAACCTGCGTGTTTCCTGCTTCCAACCTGGAATCATCCCTTTGCGAGTTTCATCGTGATGGTAATCACCACTTCCTCGCTGCGCATTTCCTTCCCATGCAGCCCAGCTAATTCCGTCGTTTTTCCTCACAAGATATTCTCGTCCAAGGTACAATAGCTCCGCCTTCTTCCGAAGCTGATATTCGTGTTCTTTTATCCGCGCTTCGTCTTCGGCCTGCTTGAGTTTCTCTTCGAGAGCCTTGATTCGGGCGTCGTCTGCCTTTTTCTGTTCCTCGAATGCCGCTTTTTGGTCGTCGAGAAGCTTTCTGAGAGCCGTGAAGCCTGCTTCCATACGTTCCTCCAACGTCTGAGTCGCCACTGATTCGTCCATGGTGTAGATTCTCTGTTTTTGTCTGAGTACTTCTGATATGATAAGTTTGTGTTATCAAGAGGAGAAGAAGATGAGTTACCAAAAGCTTTTGAAGTTTGACTTTGTGTCGCTGGTCGCAGATTCCGCAGTGTAGACCGTGTTATGGGAGACTTACCTGTTTTTACCTGATTCTAAGAATGTTTGTTGACTCACCACTCTTAACGATCTGAATCATCGCGGAAAAGGAGCAGAGTTCTTCCTGATTCCAGCATTGTCAAGCCTGCCAAGACATCGCATCTACTTCCCAAACCACGAAGCACGGCCTTGAATTCATTATCCTACGCACAACTCCGACCTCCAATCCAAGCAACCACGACCTTTTTTCAAGCACAGCAAAACACTTCTCTATACAGAGCCAACATCTTCCTTCCCAATACATGACACCCCTTCTTCCTTCTCGCTTCAGAGTCGCGCCTCCAGCTGACTCTCCACATCCCTCTCCCTAGACTTCCTCCAGTTTCCACCAGTTCTCCTCGGCCTTTCCACACAAACCATCAACTAGCATATACCTAATCAGCAAGATGCTTGATGGGCCGCATACCCCCGACCACATCCTCGTCAATGCCGCCATCACCCTGGCCTCCAACGCCTCCGAAAACGTCCGTCAACTCAATGCCAACTACAACACCCTTCAAAGCAACATCTACGGCATCGCCGAGTCCTACGTCTCCCTCCAGCAGCAGCTCAGAACCACCGAAGCCAAGAAACAGCGTCTCTCAGACCTCGTCCAGCAGCTCCTCGAGAAAGAGTCCGAGCGAGAGGAACGCTGGGAGAAGCATATGAACCTTTGCATCTTTGGCGAGTTTGACCAGGTTGTGGAACGGTGGAGGAAGAAGAATGGGCTGGGACCTGACAGAGGCTTGACGGGGAAGGATGGATACAGGTATACGCATGTGGATAAGTGGGGCAGGCAGTCGGACGAGGTGTTTTGGGACTTGATGGAGATTATGGGCTGCAAGGGGGATTATTCCATGGTTCATGTCAAGCGGTATCCGATTCCCTCAAAGACGGAGAAGCCAGGCTATAAACGTCACCGAAAGAAGCGCCACCGGAAGCACGAGCAACAGCGTTCTCAGCCACCTGGACCGTCAGCAGAACCGGCTGTACCTAGCACGGAAGCTGACAGTCTCAATGCCATCAGTTCAGAGGTTGCCGCTCTCACCATCAACCAACCTGATTCTTCCCAGCCGAGTGGTCCGCTCAATGCCGATGACCTTGATCCGCCTCCACCCTGCGTCCTGGTCCTCACAACCTACTCTGCCCACAATGTCAAAGCCGCGATTCTTGATGCCTACATGCATTACGAGAAGAAGTACATGCGGGAGCACAAAGGAATAAAGCCGCCATTCAACATCAGAGAAGACCGGACCCTCAAAGAACACTTTCGCATCAAGAAGATGAAGCGAAAGAGTGAGACGGAGGCAAAGAAGCGCCAGGCGGGAAATAGAGTCTCCAGAGACGCCCACGCCAAGAAGAAGACCGAGGAAAGACAACGAGAGGAGCAGGAACCAGCTCATTGAGAATCAGAGTGGGAATTGTGTGTTCAGGTGGCCTTCGCCTTATGGAGGCTTGTCAGATTTGTATTGGAGAGTTTTGTTTTGATGGGATAATACCACGTCTGGTCGTTATTTGGTGCCATGGAGTTTATAGGGTTGCTTTGATGTTTTTTTGTTTTTTCTCGTTGTTGCCTTTGTCTTTATTGGGTTTCTTTGCTGGATAGTTTAGTAGATGCTTATTAGGATTAGTCTTTGGTAGAATATTATTCGTGGGGTTGAATGAACGGATGTTTATTATCACAAGTATGAATTCTCGTTCTGTACCTCGAGATCTCAAGAGAAGTCAGTAATTAGGAACAAACGAGAAGCATTTGAAGTGAAAAGTATAGTATTCGTTTGTTCAGTGCCGTAAGTAGTAGCAAACGTTCAAGGTATCCGCGCCATCCAGTAACTCCTAGTATGCCATGAGGTTTCAAGGTATCCTCGCCATCCAGTAACTCCTAGTACGCCACCCAGATCCAAGGTATCCTCTCATCATCCAATAACTGCCAGTACACACCATAGCAGACGCTAGATAACCGCGATATATCTCCAAATGACCAACATAAGCTGGCCAAACAAACGCAGTAGCAACAACAACCGCTCTCGCACCATCTCCAGGGCGAGAAATAACCTCTCGTCTCAAATGAAGAAGTCTGACTCGTCCGATTCGTTCAGCGAGTCATATTCGTAGCCGTCAAAGCCGTGATAGTTCTTTGCCACAGTCGACGTTTCCTCGCTGGTCTCAGAGTAGTAGTCCCCAAACCCACTATCCGCGTCCCACGAATCCTCATAACCCATCCCTTCCCCCAACGCCCCCCCCTCTTCCTCCTCAAGCCACCCCAGAACCTCAAGCACCTCCCTCTCCTTCTCAGAGGGATAAACCGCCACCGTATCCTCCTCCAGCTTCTTCCCAATCTGCGACTTCAACCGTCTCAGGAAGTCGTCCATCGGCCCGGTCTCATTGCTATACCCCCTCATGAACCGGTCGCTAGCCTGGTGCTTGTTGTGGAAGACGCCAACCACGAAGCCGATATTGGGGTAACCTTTGGGGATGATGCAGTGGATCCGGTGCTTCTGGCCGCGGGTGCCGAGGCGGAGGTATATACCGTGGTTGGAGGAGCGGACGAGTTTGTGGCTGAGATCGAAGACGGCGGGGCCAAGGTGGGTGAGTTCGGTGTTGAAGTTTTTCTGGGGACCGAAGACGACGAGGGTGAGATTGCTAAAGGGGGCGGGTGCTACCATCGTGGATATGCGGTGGTGAGGGTGTTCTGTTTGGGTGTTAGATATTTGGCGACAGAATGTGGTGATTGCGGGAGATGTGAAGGTGAAGGTGCGACGGAACGGATTTTGGTGAGTGACCAAGTCGCTTCTTTCAGCAGATATATGCATGAAAGATGTTTAAGAAATGCACGACTTCTCTTCTCCAAGGAAAACAACTTCCGTCTTTGGCAGGTGGAAGCACTTATGCGAGGCAACGTGTTGATGTCCGCCTTTCCCGACAAACGCCCTTACTTCCGTGCTTGTTTCCCCTTCGCCAAAAACAAATCATTTTCAACCGCATGCTTTTCAACCAACGTTGTGGACTGAAGTGCCTAAGCGCCTCTCAAAGAAACTTCTCTCGAATTCTTTCCATATCCATCAAACGGCATCCGTGCCAGATTCGCGAAAAGAAATACAATACCGACACCCCTCGCCTGATTTTATCCATGGTTTGATGGCTCGCCAATCTTCAAAATCTGAGTGAGAAAAAGAAGGTGCTTTGAAGCCTCGAATGGTTCTTTGAAGGCAACAAGGTTGTAGAAGTAAGGCACAAGGTCCCGCAATCCACTGCAAAACGAGCGGACAAGTATCCGACGACGACAAAGTGACACATCGCAAATTCGCTACGAAGGTCTCTACAACCGTGTCTAACCAGTGATTACTTCCGACTTTGGCTTAGTGACAAATGCTACTCTAACCAATCCACCACTGGAGATCACTAGGAGATCACTAGAAAAGAGTAAACAAGACGCTGCGTGGTTTGATATTCTGTATGATAAGCACGAAGAAGGAAAAGCGAGAAGAAGAGAGCCGGACGTAAAAGCAAAAAGAGTTGGAAGAAAAAATATGACCACTACCCGGATCGAACGGATAACCTTCCGATGTCTTCCAAATTGGCTATTGGAATCGAACGCGCTACCATTGCGCCAAGCGGCCTTGTATGGGGATTTGATCATTTTGCGAATTATGATCCATACTAATTTTAATCTACTGCAAATTTCCAGCTCGTCCACAACACTTCCAAGAAGTAAGTACTCTAAATCCTTACAACCTTCGCAAGGGAATATAAAACAGAATACAAAGAAATACGAGGGAAAGAAATGTCAAGATAGCAATGAATTTCTTGAAGTAGCTTACCAACATGCATTTCCTCTTTTCTCAAACGAATACACTTCAAGCCTCCCAATATGCAATTCCTCTTCTCTTATGAAACGAATTTACTTCAGTCCTCTAACTTTGCATGCTGAGCTTGAGCCCATTTTTCTCTACGAGCAGAGTAATCATCAAACAGACGCAGAATGCCCTGCATCCTCGGCAAATCCCCCTCCGCAATCTCCCTTACACACCTCCCCTCACAATCCTTGAGCTCCGGATCAGCATCATGCTGCAACAATGTTTCGACAAACGGTATCATCTCATCCGTCTCCGCCTGGGATAAATCCCCATCCAATATCCTCATCAAAAGACCCTTGAGATGAGCCGCAAGTAATCTGCGTTCACGATCACAGTACTCATTGAACAGGCGAAGAATCTCCCCCATCCGAGGAAGGTCGCCTTCCGCAATCTCCCTTGCACTCCTGCCCTCGCCGTGCTTAAGCTCCGGGTCGGCTCCATACTCAAGCAGGACGTCGATAAAAGGTACGAGCCGGTCTGTTTCTGGCTGAGATAAATTCCCATGCACGATCCTCAAAAGAAGGCTTTGTAGTGGAGTAAGGACAAACTCTCCTTCCTGGAGATGCTTGGACATGGAGTCGAATGTGGTCTGATAGTCGATGTACCCACCAGCTGCTGACATTTTCGCCAGGAGCTGAAAGGTTACAAGGTCGTGATTTAGGCAGATCGATTCGGCAAAGTGAAGCAAAGTTATACCAACTCGCTCGGGAACGAAATTTGGATCGGCTCCTAGAAGAACAGTTAGCTAATTCATAGTTCCGAGTACTTACAATTAATGGCATATGTAATGATGGAATGAGGGAGCTCAATCCAAGGGCGCAATGCTATTCTACACTTATAATAACTGACCTACTTTGAGAAGTGTAAAGAGACAGCCCGGAGGTCCTAGCGGTATCGGCATATCAAGGTATTCCCACATCCAATCATCGTAGGCGAAATGGTAATATAATGCTGCTAGAAAAGGGTTGAAGCTGCCACCATCAACTCTTGCCCCCCGTCTCAGTAGTAGCTTGATAATTTCATTTGGGATTTCGGGATTTTCGTATGGCCAGTTATCTCTGAAGAACCTAGGCCGACATTGCAGCGGAACGGAATAAGAGCAAGAAGGACATTTAAAGTATGGTGCAATACCAAACAGCATTTTGATAATTGTCGTAGGTTCCCGATTAAATGTTACTAGTGAGCCCTGACAGAATCCCAAACCCCACAATATGGTATCAGGCGATACTTCGAGCTCATCCATGAGATAGTTTATAATGTCTACGACTTCCTGCGTAGCACGATAGTTTCTGATCGCGGTGACCAGGAGGGCTGAAATGTTATCTTCCAGTGACGATTTGTCACACAGATGATAAAGTTTCCATACCAGCTTAACAACCAGCAGGTTGTTCGATCTGATCGCCATAGACAGAATAGAGTGCTGCCAGAGCCTATGAGGGCAACATTCATATATGGTGGTCAAAGGCCTGAACCCCTTCAGCTCAGTACGCTGTTGCAGAGCCATCAACGGTAAAACCACTTCGAGGAACTCGAGGTAGTAGTTGCTTGCATTCTGCACTGCCCCAAAACGCAAAGAATGAGCCTTCCATGCGAGAGGGTCATTCTGTACATGACCATCCGTGAGCAAGCACCTTAGCACTGCCCACAAAAAGAAACAGTCTGTGGGCCCGACAGTTTGTATAAGCTCTCGAAACTGGGCTTTCGAAGCAAAAGACAAGTATTGGCATAAAAATGCATCAAGTCTCGTAAGATAACCGCGGTTCTCCGGTGAGGACATGCGGTACCTTTTTTCTTCTGAATCCATCGTACTTCTTGCAAGATGTACAGAAGTGAGATCTTTCAAATACTTACCAGGCCAGCGCTTGAGAACTGCGGAGTACAATCTATACATCTCTCGACTTGTGATAGATACATGATAAATATCTTCCGCGGGCATCAGCTCAGCTATCATAAGATGTAGCTCTGGAGGTAGAATAAGAAACATTGTGAACAGACGCGCGATGCAGGTGGACCTATGCAGCTTGGTGGATGAGAAAACAGTCAGCATGTAGTAGAGCAGGCCGAGGGGAACACATTACCAAATATTATTCCTTCTGTAGGAAACGAAACCACGCAATCCCCACGCCAAAACGAATACCTTTAGCGAACATATACAGCCTCGCCCATCATGTCACCTGATATCTAGATAGGTGGTCGCCAGATGCAATTCTGTACAACTATCTGGCGCCAGCTGCCTTGTTTTGGAGTTCCTCTCCAGTCCCCGACAGACCTTCCAACATCATCGACTGGTTGCCCTCAAGCCAGCAACCCGGCGCCATTACTGTCAACAAGGCCCAGACACTTTGTGTCTTCAACATCGCATAACCCACCGTCACCATCAATCGACCTCCAAGAGCAGCCCCACCACCCACCGCCTTCTCCGGGATCGGCTGCCATCGAGCACCCCACAATCACCATCAACCTACCCACCGGCCCCTACCCCCGTCGTGCCCTCAACATTGGCCTACCCCCATCACCATCAATCGACCTCCAAGAACCGCTTCACCACCCGCACCAGCTTCACCGAGACCGACTCCCATCAAGTCAGTTGATCCACCTTCGACCAACATCTCAACCAGACAAGCCTACCACTCGGTTCCGAAACTCTCCACGGCTTAAACCTCCAACAATGGACCCAGAAGCCCCGAAAGCCAACAAAGACGCGTTGTTCTGTTTTCAACAATATGGCGAATTTCTAGACGAAACACTCACCCATCCGCAAAAGGAATAGTCTTCTATACGCCGATGCAGAGAGTGTCACAGCCTAGACGCCAATAACAACTACTATCTCGTAGGCAAGACCGAGGAGGATTTTCTCACGCATATGGTCCAGAGACATTTTTACGACCCGCAGAGGATGTATTGCCCCAACGTTGTAGCCGGCACAGAATTCGGAGATGAAGTCATCAAGAGGTGTGAGCAGGTCAACAAGAATCACCTCTTGGTTGATAAAAGCAAGATTATTAGGGAGATGTCTGAGGAGAGATACGGGGTGGATAAGGGCGATACGCCAAGAGCGCTTCTAAAGGCTCAGAGGGAGAGGGAGAGGGAGGCCGAGAGGGAGGCCGAGAGGGAGCAGGAGAGGGAGCAGGAGAGGGAGAAGGAGAGGGAGAAAGAGAGGGAACAGGAGAGGGAGAAGGAGAGGGAGAAGGAGAGGGAGAAGGAGAGGGAGAAGGAGAGGGAGAAGGAGAGGGAGAAGAGAAGGAGAGGGAGAAAGAGAGGGAACAGGAGAGGGAGGAGGCGAGGGAGGCCGAGAGAGAGAGGGAGGAGAGTGAATGGGTGGAGTTGCAAGAATCCATGATGGCAGCGGAAACGTTGGAGGATCTCGAGATGGAGGATGTCTTACGTGAGGAGAGGGAGAGGAGTGAAGACGAGCAGAGAAGGGAGGCTGAGCAGGCAGCCCAGCTCCTGGCACAAGTCCACCACCAACGAGCAGCAGCAGAAGCGACCGCGCTTGCCGATATCGCTGAGGGTGCTGCCGCCGCCGCCGCTGCAGAGTCGATAACCGCTCGCGACCAAGCACAAATCGCCAGCATAAGAGCCTCAGCTGCCGAAGAAGCTCAGGAACGAGAGGACCAACAAGCCGTCCTGACATCCTCCGCCGAAGCCCGCGAAGCCTCGGACACAGCAGCAGCAGCAGTAACAAGGGCAGCTGGGCGCAGCGGTGAAGCTAACGACGCCTTGCGTGCATTGCTGCGGCTCCGGCTCGCCAACCCAACAAATGCCGTCGTAGCCCAAGCCATCACCAGAGCTAGAGCTTCCACCCGTGCCACAGCAGTCTCGGTAGCAACAGCTCGTGGGGCAGCGGTCGCAGCTTCCCGATCAGCAGCAGTTGCCGAGACTGCGGCAGAAGAAACACCGAGAAGGTCAGGCAGAGCGAAAAGAAAAGTCGAGAAATTGAGCGATCGAAATGTTTGGGATGCATTGTATCCCTCAAAGAAGAAGCAGTAGGTGGGCGAGTTCCTGGCTCTGTGCTTCTGTCTTGTCCTGTGTGATGTTTCCAGTTAACATCTTTGAACTTTGGGTATCTTTAGAGAGAGTATTGGAAGTACCATTATGGTGGTGATATGAGGAGGTAATGGCGTCAGGAAAAATCCATATCGCCGTTGGCGATCGACGACACTCGTTTATAATTCATTTTGTCGTTTAGCAAAACGGGCCTATTTTAGCACCAACGACATTCGCCAATTTTATAGACGAGCACCAACGACATTCCTCATTTTTATAGACAAAAAAATAGATGGCTGCCAACGACACCTAAGATCGTTGGCAACCATTGATCAAAGTTTCCGAAATTCTCCATATATTGTAATTTCTATCTACCTATGAAGCCCCAGATCGCTCAGAACGATA